>JAUEJL010109478.1:0-12623 GCA_032274825.1 Drosophyllum lusitanicum | reverse complement strand
CTCATTCTTGTTGCAAAACATTTCTCCACTTATATAAATCTTTCCTTTTAATACAAATCTGTATTTCATCAACTATTAAGTGTTCTTGCTTAAATCTTTTTCCTGGTTTTTCTCATACATTCTAAAACCCAAAAACCCAGATTTCAAGCATCCATTCATCATCTTAATATAGTAAGATTTAGTGTCTACATGATCCTAATGAATTGAGGAACATTACATGATGATTTCCTTGACAAATTCTTAAGTTCCAAAATGAACTTAGCTCCCTTCCTCCTCTGTTTCTTCGAAGATGGCACACTGCACACACACACACACTCTTGAATGAATGAAACAGTGATTTGATAGATAGTGTTGGGGGTTGTGCCCTAATTCCTATTTATACTCTCATGCAATATCTCTTGTGGGCCTAAGCCCAATTCACAATCTCAAGTCCAATTCACAACTAAAAGAAAACTCTTATTGGATTAACATATAAGCCCAACAACTTTAATAAATTTCCCACTCAACAACATATAGCTAAAAAAATCACCATAAGTATTCCGATAAAATACTTTTTATAAATTTTGAATTTCGAGTATTACAATGTGATATGATAACACTGTTTGTGTTGCTATGTGATGCTCTATGTGCTACATGATGTTTATTGATTAAGTTTGTGCACACTAGCTTTTAAAGCTAACCCCCTTCTAGTTGTATGTTTTTGCAGATATTTATGCTTAGGTATGCCGGGGGATTGCTTTTGTGGTGCCGGGACACTTGTTTCTCGTTGACATGTATGATGGTCGGTCGGTATTGATGTTGGTAACACCCGTTTGTAAAATAAAAACCCTGTTGGGTTGTTTTAAATTAAAAAAAATACTTTGATAAGACTTCCGTTGTTTTGTTTATCAAACTGAAATATGTTTGACTTTAAGTTTTAAAAAGGCAAAAGTTGACCTTGAAATCGCAGTGTTACAAAAGTCCAACCCTTATATGTATCTATATATCATATTTAAAAGTGCTACTTTGAAAAATATAAAGTTAAAATTTTGAAACCATAACATGAACCGAATTAAAGTAAACATTTTTCTTCCCCAACAATCGGGCTAATGCTCACACAATAAGGCTATAGTCAAGGCATCTTCATGATTGAGATTATATTAGTAGTTGTAGATTGTTGATTGAAGACTGATTGTAACTTTTCCTTTTTGAACATTTTCTTTAGAGGCGTATTTAAGGGAGTGTTGTTTTAACTTATTATATGTTTAAAGCTTAGCTTCATAAGCCTATATATTTGTTTATGTTTTATAAACTCGACTTGTTTCTTATTTTAAGTTATAATTAATTCACAAATCTAAAAACAAGCAGAAGAAACTAGCTTATTAAAAGGAATCCGAACTTATAACTTATAAGGCTTTAATAAGCTAAATGCCCTTTAAGCGTTAAGACCAAGGATTATAGGAAATTGGGAGTTTGAAGTTTTTCTTATAGGTTAAAATCAAAATTATGTTTTAGCATTTTAATTATGTTTAGGGGTGCTTGGTTGAGGGTTTCAACAAAAACTTTTTTTCATGTAAGAACCAATATTGGCTCATGATCAAAATAAATCAATAACTATTGATGAAAATGACTTATTAAAGAATAATGACACATTAATGTGCTTATTGTAGAATGACGAATTAATGAGGGTAATTTTTGGGAAAATCGAGAGTCACTCATTAATGACGCTCCATCAGGACGCTATTCGCAGTTGTGTAAATATAAAAATGACCAAAATATTTTTATTAATGAGTCATTAATGATAATACAAACAGTTCTGGTACGAAAAACAGTTTTTGTTTGAACTTTTCCATATATATATATATAGTGAAAGGTTCATTTGAGGACCGTTTTTATTGCGAGAACCGCGAGAACCAATCTTAGCCGTCCAATTCTCCCTCCTTCAATTGGATTGTCTACCCATGAATTCCTTACATGCACCATGTCACACTCAATCCCCCCACGCTCTTCATCCATGAATTCCATTATCCAAAATGAACGGTCAAGATTGGCTCTCGTAGTTCTCGTTTGAACCCTCCCCTATATATATATATATGTGTGTGTGTGTGTGTGTGTGTGTGTGTGTGTGTTTTCTCCGATGGATCGTGAGACCCTTCAATTCCTTTTTAAGCAAATACAGGGAACTTTTGTAAGACATTATGTTGTGGTGTTAACTCAAGAACAGAAAACAAATCTCAATTAGTTGTAGTAATTGGACACAGACTTACAAAGATTACACACCCAAGAACTCAAATATTAAAAACTCTTTGTTGCCACGGTAATAAACCTTTTTCTCTCTAAAGAAAACGCAATACAGCAGAAGATGCCAACAAATGAAAGTTGTTGTCTCTACTAAACACTAAAACAAAATTACAAAACAACCTCTTTGACTTGGTGTAAGTAACATATTACCCACACATTATGACCCATTGATTTTTACGTGACAGAACATACATAGTACTATTATTATGAAGTGTTACACGTTAAAACTATTATTGAACTTGAAGCATGGAGAAATGGAGATCCTCGTACGTAAATTAAGGATAACATGGTTGATATATATATATATATATATATATATATATATATATATATATATACACTACAAAAAATATGTCATTTATCCACGCTTCATAAAAAGCGTGTAAATAATTTAAGTATTGTCACGCTTATAATTGTGAATAATAGTTTAAAAAGTAAAGATTGTTAGAAAAAGGAAAAATTCAACATTTATAGACGTGTACATTTGATTTTAAAAGTCCACGCTTTCATATGTGTGAATTTAGTAATAAATAGATAATTATAGAAGTTCACATTTAAAAGCGTGGACTTTTGTAACTCTAAAATTATTTTCAAATTTTCCACGCTTAAAAGTGTGAAAATTTAGATAATTTGTCCACACTAATAAATGTGATTTTTTACTCCAATTTTCACACTTTCAAATGTGAAGATTTGGTAGAATTAGTAACACCCAAAATTTTCACGCTTGATCGTAATTTCTTCACGGTTTTAAGTGTATTAATATTGATAAAAAAGTGTGGATAATCGACATTTTTTTGTAGTGATATATATATATATATGTTCTCAATCTCACGAGACTGTTTTTTCTTTTTAACAAAGTCCGTGGTAATTATAAGCCCGCTAATTTTCACTATGAGATCGAGAACATACTATTATGTATCTAACAACGTACAATATATTGATTTGATCAGGTAACATTGTCAGGGTTTCTCAATTTCATCGACGGCTTATGGTCAAGTTGTGGTAACGAAAGAATCATCATATTCACGACAAACAGGAAGGACAAACTCGATCCTGCGCTTCTTCGTCCAGGTCGTATGGATTTTCACATCCACATGTCATACTGCACCCCAAGTGGCTTCCGAATGCTAGCCTCTAACTACCTTAGTATCACCGAACACGCCCGTTTTAAAGAAATAGAGGATTTGATCTGCGAGGTCGATATTACCCCGGCTGAGGTGGCGGAACAACTTCTCAAGGACAATGACCCTGAAATCGCCCTTGGTGGCCTCGTTGAGTTTTTTGATGTGAAACGAAAGGAGGTCGAAGAGGCCAAAGCAAGGGAAAAAGAACAAGAATTGGCTCTGAAAGAAATTGAAAAGAAGCAACAAGAGGATGGAACGCAATAAACAGTAAGAAGTTTGGGTATTATTTACCATTTCATCATATATATGTATATATATTTCCAGTTTGACATGGTTTTATACGTAGTGCGTGCGTTACAAATTTGAAAATAACCAACCATAAAGGCCGGCTCAAACTTTGCTACAAGTGGCTGACCAAACATGATCGAATTTGTGTTTAGCAAACGAAAGTGTTAATGAAAGATTTAATTAAGAGATAAAAGTCATAATTTATTCCTTTTTTAGACACATAACCGGAACCATCATCAATTTATAGTAATGCAAACACATAAAGGGCAATCGACTACTTCTTCTTTAAAGCAACTAACCAGCAACATTTTTTTAAATACATGAAGCCACCATTGATTTATTTATTATTATTATTATTATTAGAGTTAATTTCATAAATGGTCTTTTAACTAACTACAGATTGCAAGTTTAGTCCATTTTTTTAAAAAGTTACAAACTTCATCCTTAAACTACCATTTTGTTGTATGTATTGTCATTTCTAACGTTTTCTGTTAACGTACGATTAAACTTGCAATATGTGGTTATTATTATTATTATTATTATTATTATTATTATTATTATTATCCCCTAGCTAGTGCTTAATTGCTTTTCCTGAATCAACCTTGTGCAGATCATTGTTTTTGAGTTACGTACGATTAAGTCCATCAATAAGTTCTCAACTTTCTTCACAATATCATCTTGCTTATGACAGACACGACAAATGGGTTGATAATATGTCACCAAATCTTATCTTGTAGCTAGCATTCTATTATCAAAACGTACTATTAACATCACCAACATGAACTTTTCATTATAATCCTAACAATTAAAGCCATTTAACAAAATTGCAACAATACATTTTAATACCCAACATTATATCTAAATAACTAACAACACAAAAACATAAAACTTTTTCTCAATTTACATACTACACTCCAACCATTACCATATTGATTAAAACATTACATCGAAGATCTATTTGATAAGGATGGTATTTTAAAATAACTTTCTTCTCAATGTGATTAAGGAAGGTTATCCAAATCAATGAATCTAACATTGAAGTTTAAGAGATAGAACAACGATTCTTACTAGAAACGATTAGGGTAGAAACTTCTTGACCAAGTGGGCATAGTGCACTAGGGGTGTTCGCTTCAGGTAATTTTTTTAAGTTTCGAGTATGAGTTAAATTCAGGTGCAGACCGGGTACTATTTTTTCAGGTATAATTTGATCGATTTAGGTTTTGTAAAAAACAAATTCTTGTGAGTTTGTCTTCTTGGTCATCATATGTGACAATCATGTTCAGTAAGGATCTTTTGCAAGGAGTTTGATTTGAGATTTGTTAATAATCAATTTCAAAATGTAAGAAACATAAACAAACAACTCACATGATATTTGTTAGTTATCAAGAGCCATGCCTTCAATGTAATTGATGTAGTTCATTATGTGAAGGAAGCCACAAACGACTCTTCTAATATAAATAAAAGATAACTTTAATAAAATCTATTAAATAATTGTAGTCATTGGTTTAGATAAAAAATTTTATTATCAAATCTTAACCATCTATTTTAATTAAACTTAAAATTTAATTTTGACTTTTTATGGTCAAAATTGGATTCTAACTTAAATCAGAATTATTATAGATAATTTCATATATGTAATTCTTAAACTTTAAAATAACGTATTTGCTCATCTTAATTTACAAATATCATATTTACCCTTTATAATATTTCAAAATATCATATTCAACTAATTTCTTACTTTTATTATTCTTAAGTATTATATAATCATTTTAATATTTTTAACTATAACCAATAAACGCTTGACCTTATTAGCGTTAATTGTAATAATAATGATCCATGACTTGTATAAGAAATACCACCACGTCTCTTCGTATCATGATACCACGTTTCTATCATCACATCTGCACTTCCCTTCAAGTCGATGTTTCCACCGTTGGTCTGAGTATGGATGACATTTATCATTATTTTTTTAAATTCTAATTTTACTCATGTTTTATAATTATTTAATATTTAGTATAAATTAATCCGTATATCATTTAATCTATAAAAATCATAGATTAAATGGAAACGATAGGTATAGTAGGTACAGGATATATTAACAAGCATTTTAAAATAAGAAAGAAGGAAGAGATGTCAACTTGTGACTTGTCAAGTGTCTCTTCCTCAAGGGCATTTTAGTAATGTTACATTTACCTAATCTAATACAACACAAACCTGCAATAGAAAAATAATATATTCTTTTGACTTGTTTTTCCTACTTCATCATTTTATTAAAAGATGATATGTGAAGTTTACTAATTCTTTTTTCGTCTTTTTTTATTGATTTTAACACTTATGTTGAACATGTGAATAGAAGGATAAGTAGAAGAAAAAAGTAGAATAATATATCACCTCTCCTAAGTCCCTATCTGTCTAAAAATATTTTTTCATCTCCTGGTGTCACCCCCTCCCAAAAAATAAAAATAAAAAATTCACCGATGAGTTCATCATCGGCGACATTACTCGACTCCATTAATGGGGTGTGTGTGAGAGAAAAGAAAATCTCCTCTCACGTCTACCACATTCAAATGTAGAAAACCCTATTTTGACTTTGTTTTTCACATTAAGATTTCGTCTTCAGCTTCTCCATTTTTTATTTAAGCTTGTTTGGGTAAACTTAATTTTTTGAACTTAAGCCTATTAACTTTTTAATCTAAGAGTTTTTTAGCTTTTAAGTTTATTAATGAAAAAAGTATTTGAATTAACTTATAACTTATAAGTTAATAAGCTCCTTCTAGAAAAGTATTTGTCTTAGCGTATTATTGTAAAATAACTAAAAAATGCATTCTTACATTTAATGAAGAGAACGTGTTGGGTAAATGAAGAAGGATAAGGATATATATGTAAATGTACAAAGATAATCCCTTGCGGAGAAAAAAAAGTTGTTTTCACTTGGCTTATCAAAATTGCCTTATATTTATTAAAGATAAGCCATAAGCTTAAGCTAATAAGCTAAGTCAAACACCGATTTCTCGTAAGCTAATAAGCTAAAAAAAAACCATAAAATAAACTAAAACAAACACCCCCTTGTTTTGAACCAATCAGCTACTCCATTTATTCAACCATGCATCATTTTCTGTTGTTTCTTTTTTACATGGTGAGCTTAATTAATTAATGAATACATACGAAAGAAGGTATGTTGGATTGCATATTCATTCAATCAATTTATTTGTGTTGAGTTTTTATTCTATTTTTATAATTTTGGTTTACAGACTGTTCTTTCATTAATATATCGTAAATGTTTTGAGATATCGATCTGTGTGTTGTAAATTTCAAATCTCTAATCGAGGTGGCTCGTATAATTAATAATGCTTTTATAAATTACGTAACATGGTTAAAATTGTACACAAATATCAATTAGTTATCTGGGTTTATACGTGACAATGCTTCGCTTCGATCTATAAATTATGCAACATCGATTGGGAGGATTTAAATCAGAATTTTTTTTTCGTATGAAAACTGCGAGAACCAATCTTAAGCCTTGATTTAAATAAATCAATGACTATTAATGGTAGTGACTCATTAATGCGTCACTAATGAGCCATTAATGAGTGGTATTTTGAAAAAATCAAGCATCGTAAATTAATGACAGCTTACCCGCACGTAATTCACGGTTGTGTAAATATATAAATGACCAAAATACCTTTATTAATGAGTCATTAATGATATTACAAACATTTCTCGCAGTTCTTGTACGAAAAACAGTTATCGATTAAACTTTTCCCTATCCCTATCCCTTTAAATAATAAAAGAAGTGGGGTTAGATTAAGTTAGGTTATACTGACTTTTAGGTTGAGAAAGGAAATGGAAGGTGATGTGGCCCTCATGTGAAAGCTGGGTTGGTGATCCCAAAAACAATATTATGCAGATGGTCTAAGGTTTAAGATGTGGGTGAATTTTTGGGTTTATTTTAGCACGATGGTTTTAAATGTGCAACATGGTTTAATTATGGCACCTTTGCAACATAGTACATAAAAGACGCGTAAAGTGTAAAACATATGCAACACTATGATTGTTAAAGTTACTCAACAACCAAAGTGTCTTATTGGGTTTAGTATGTGCTTAAATTTGGTCAATTCTTAGGCAACACTGGGTATGTAAAAGATAAACAACACTATGCAAAAGGTATGTGCAACACTGTGATTGTTAAACATATGCAACACTGTGATTGTTAAAGTTATGCAACAGCCAAAGTGTCTTATTGGGCTTAGTACGTGCTTAATTTCGGTCATATGTAAAAGATTTACAACACTATGCAAAAGGTGTAAAACAATGTGTTGTAAAAGCTGTGTAACAATGTATGTAAAAATGTGCAACAAAGTCTAAAAGTTCTGAAAAATAGTTCGTAAAAAATTTAATAATAAAGGTATATGCAATACTGATATCAAATTAAAGAACAAAAATTTCCATTTTAAATGGTGTGATTTTTAAAAAAATAGTTAATTATATAGTTATTATAGTTTAATAAGCAACCGCTTTCTTTTTAGAACAGTGGCTGTCATTTTCTACGTGTTTTCCCCGTTATCCTTGTCTAGCAACTTTTTTTCTATGCTCTGAAGGCTTTATATGCTTTATTACTATGAAAATATCTTTGGAGATTCTAGCTATTAATTAATTAAATTTGATGAATGGTGTAAAATGTTCCTTACCCTTCTTATGTTTAAACACTTTTTAGTGGATCTCTAGTTCTCTACGTAAATCTTCTCCTACGAGGTTGTTCAATCGACCGATTTCTGTTGAGGGTATTGCTTTAATTCATCAAAGGAATTGGTGATATTAAGGAAAATAGAAACGTGAGTGCCTTGTACAAGTCTAAAAGCATAGAAAACAATCTCTTATGCAGCATTGCTTATATTGAGGCCTTGTACACACTACACAGGTGGCCATCGAGGCTTGTTATTATGGGCTACTAACTTTTAGTCTTTAGTCATTAGTGAGCTACTAACTGGACTATGAGGTTTATTTACCTATTTTATTTGCACTGTTTTTTTAAAATTAACTATTCGGAGTATACCCGACCCCATTCATTTACAACCAATAACTGAACCGTAACTAATACGGTTAACCCGAATAACCGAACAACACTACTTGTTTCCTGATTAAAATAGCCCGAAAAACTTGAATCTTCAACGGGTTGATCGGTTATCGGTTATTTTTAACGGTCCTAATGTAGAGAATATTGGTTTCAAAGTAGTGTAGTTTAATTTTGAAAATGTTTTACTTGCCGAGTACAGAGGCTTCATTGGGTTAAGTATAAGAGATATATTAAAGATAGGTTCAGATCGTTTCATGTTTGATCAAACATTATATATCATGTTCTCTATCATACATGACAATTGGTCCTACAAAGGGACTCGTTCTTGATTTAAAACAAAGCACACACTCTTATGATTGTGAGAGAATATGATAGGTCATGTTTGACCACAACACTGAAGGATCTTAACCCATTAAGGATTTGTCCATTTTTACTCTCATAAAATATATCAGATTGCTTATAGTTTGTAATTGTCTAATTGATTTGTTTCGTGTATATTTTCCGTGGTCAAAAACAATATTATTGATAACAAAAGAAATTTAATGTAACTATCTTCAAGTTTAATTTAATATATATATTGTCGACGGAGCAAAGAGAAAATGCTAATGTGGTAAAAAGTGATAACATCATCTATGACGTGGAAATGTGACATAGCGGTTGACCAATTAAAATAGAGTAAAATATATTTTAATCCCTAAACTTTAGATTTGAAAATGGTTTAACCCCTAAACTTTTTTAGTGAACATTATAATCCTTACACAATTTTTTTAGATAATTTAAGCGTTAATCTTATTTTACCTTATTAATTTTATCCCTAATCTAAATCTAAAATACTTTTTACCGTACCAACGGGGAACCTCGATCAATCCTATCAATAGAAGTACCCCTTCTCAAGAAACTGGTTGATGAAAACTCATTTACGGACCCTAGTTCCATTGCTAACTCCTTGAATATCACCGATAATATCTTGATTGCACTCACATGTTCGCATAATTGCACTAGTTTGATGATTGCACACTCACATGTTTGCATAATTTCACTAGTTTGATGATTGCACATATTCGATTTCCTCTGTCTCTATCTTTGTTTTCGAGTTTGTAGGTAATCCATGAGATGTTGATTCGTGAATCTGTTGATCGTCGAACACCGGTGACCATTAACTACTCAGTTCTTCTATCTTCACCGGCTCAAGTTTTAGAAGTCGAGTCGAGTTAGAGTTTGACTGGGTTCGGCTCAACTCGATTACATCCCTAAGCTTAGGGATTATAATGTTCTTTAAAAGCTTGGCAACTTGCTATAGAAGGTCAAGTGGCTAAAACAACGAATTATAACAAGTTTAGGGATTAAAACATTCATTGAAAAAGTTTAGGGATTAAACCATTTTTAAACCTAAACTGTAGGGGTTAAATTATATTTTACCCGTTAAAATATTAACAAACTATAAGATTAAATTGCTAGTATATTGCTAATACCAAGTCAAACATTACACCTATATTTAAAATGTAAATATTTTTAACATTCAAAAATTAAAAAATATAAAAATTATATCAAGTTTTGGAGCATTTTATTATCTTCGATTTGACACCCATATTGTTATACTTTTTTTTCATAAAATGTTGGCCAGATCAAAACTAAAGTCAAACATCTACTTTAAATGTTTTAAATACTAAAATTAGTTTTAAATTATAAAAATTATATTAAATCGACAAGTATTTTGTTCTTTTGAATTTAACACTCATATTGTTATGTTTTTTTTATAAAAAAATCATTTTTTGAGTAAAAGGTTACACCAACGTAATATGATTAGTTATCAAATATTTACATGTGAGTATTTAACAATAATAACATCAATAAAAACATGTATAACCCAACATCATGGTCATAAAATTGTGTACGATTGTGGTTGTATTTCTATGGTTTTACTGAACGGTCCCTCATGTGCGGTACAAAAGTGTATTTAGCAGAAGTGACAACAACAATGATGTGGATATCGGTGACGATGGTAATTAGCAGTGATGTAAATTTAAGAGAGAAAAACAATGTAAACGTACATATTTAACCATTTTACTCTTTTTATGTGTGTGTATGCTGCACTTCTTGTAATAATTTTGGTTCTTTCACACATACACACACATATATATAGAGACGGTTCATTTAAGAACCAAAATTAATACGAAACCGCGAGATTCAATCTGAGTCATCCGTTTGTTTTTTAGACATTTTATTTTTTTAATGAAAATGGTAAAATGGTAATGTAAGCCCCAAATTGATTTTCTAACTATATTCAATATCACTAATACAACGATTACCACGACCACCATTAGCTACCGCACCTTGTCCATCGTCACGACACTTTAATCGACGATTACTGTCATGTTATACATGTGCAACCTTTATGGATCCACTATCACCAATAAAGACATAGTAGAAAAAATATCCCGGATAACAGACGGGTATAACACTAGTTGGTAAATGGTGATGGCGCATTTTCACTAATGAACGTTATTTTTGGGCTCGGTTATCAAATGTCTATACGGGGATGATTTTTTTTTGGGGGAACTCAAATAAGTGTAGGTATACTAACACAACATGAGGAAATATTATAAAAGTTGGTTCGATAATGGAAAGTTTAGGCATCTGCTTTTGAAAAGTCAGTAGGTGCAGGTGACCATCTCCAGTTATGGAAAGACTTGTTGCTAAGCTCATCTAGACTGTGTGATGATTTAAAAGAATCTACATGCTAGAATCCAACAAAGAAACTATAGTTGTTGATAGAAGAAAGCTAGAAGTCGGAGGTAATGTATATCATTAGGTTTAGGCAAGAGAACCAAGAGGCTGAGGAGTTGGTGAATTAACAAACCTTCTAGGACGCCTGCAAGGATGTACAGTCTCTTCAACAGACACTTATGGCTTCAAACGGTGGCTAGGAATTTGTGAACCTTTCTCCGTGGGAAATTTTAGAGCTTTAATCAACAATCTAATTCTGGAAAATGATAACAAACGGGTCAAGGCTATAAAATTAATATTGGTTCCAGACAAAAGTTCAGATCTTCTTTTGGAGATTGGGTCATTGTAAAGTTCCCATTGGATCAATTTTAGACAACATGGGAATTCATCTTCAGTCTATTATCTGTCCTCTTTATGACGATGAAGTAGAGACAATTCATCTTCACACAACTTTGGACAACAATCTACTTTTGGTGGGGGTTACAAAATAGTAGAGTCTCCTCATTAATGATCCTAGCTGTCTTTGATAATGTGTAGCTCAGTCTAGCTCTATTAGAAACCAGATAAGGTTTGGTTTTGTATTAGCTTTTATGGGTCTCCTTTGGGATTTTGTATCTCACAAAAGATACAATGAGACTGCTTATATAAGGGTGTTTGTTTTAGCTTATCGAGAGCTTCTTAGCTTATTTTATGAGTTTATTAAAAATATGGTGTTTGGCTTAGCTTATGAGCTTATTTTGAGTAAAAATAAACCAATTTTGATAAGTCATGTGAAAGTAACTTATTTTCTCCACATGAGCTTATTTTTATACTTTTACATATATACCCTTACCTTTATTTCTTTTCCCAACATCTTTTCTTCCTCAAAGATAAAGCATGCATTTTTTAAGTCAAATATTTTTTTAAAAGTAGCTTATTAGCTTATAAGTCATAAATTAATCTAAACATTTGTTTACTAATAAGCTCAAAAGCTAAAAAGCTTATAAACTCAAAAGCTAATAAGCTTAAGCTCAAAAAAATAAGCTTACCCAAACACCCCCTTAGTATGTTCTTAGACCATCCGCATCGGTATGTATACCCGATGGCGGGTTGTGTTGGGTTGGATGGGAACACCATCGCCCCCCATCGGG
>JAUEJL010109467.1:0-12624 GCA_032274825.1 Drosophyllum lusitanicum | reverse complement strand
GAACCAATCTTGGCCATTCAAGTGGTAAGTGGAATTCATGGATGAAGAGTGTGGGGGATTGAGTGTGGCAAGGTGTACGAAAAACAATTCTCGTTTTGAAGAGAGATATGCAACAACCTAAGATGAGTATGAAACTATGAAACGAAGATAAGGTGAATAAGATATTAGCTCTTAAAGTAAAGCATTTAGAATGAAAAAATATAACGAGGAGACTTGATCACAGATAGGAGTTTGTATAAACTTAAGATGCGCATGGAAGTAGAGGACTTGCTAAGCTTCATTTCAGGTTTTGCTCTTACTTCTACGTGCACAAAGGGGTGTAAAATCTGGATTTTGTAGGTTAAATTCATTGAACTTGTGTATGGGAGCTTCCTAAGCATCATTCCATGGTTTTGCTCTTAATCCTACCCGCACACACCGGTAGACAACCTAGATTTCGTAAGCTAAATTCCTTGAACTTGTGTATGGACATGTTCTAATTAATGCAGCTTCAAAATTCCGAGTTCATGTAACTACTAATTTTGCAAATCAAATCTTCAAGATACGGTTTTGTATTATAACTATATACATTTGTCAAGCCCTTATCATACAACAGAGTAACTCTTCATGGTTGGGTTGTCTTGTGCCTTCTACTATATCCATTCTTCTTATTTGCTACGTATTTAATTTTCCTTTTATTCTCCATATTTAAGTTCCTTTTATTTTTTAATCCTTTTTCATTGCATTAGTTTTCATCAAGAAATAAAATCAGTTTCCCCTACATAGAGATCGTGAATCCGAGATCTCACGCGATAAGGCAAATTTCAAGGCAAGTTGATCAATTCCGACAATACACATTGCTTCAGTTGTTATACCCTAGGAAATAGACGTCAAATTTGTTTTAAGAGAACTGTATCCACATGAGTCTCGGTCAAAGTTAGTTTTCTGTTTCTAGTCTTTTGCTTCTACTTTGTCCTTGTGTCTTTTTTATTTTTATTAACTAATAAAACCCGAAAAGTCTTGTAAGAAACCTGAAAACTCTTATTAGGGTTGCACTTTAAGAGGTGACAACAAAAGATGTGTACGTGGGTTTTGAAATTAGACTTAAGGTTTGAAAATGTTAGATGCATGCGTTTCATGATTTGAATGTTTGTTCAATGATTTGTGAGCGTACTTAATGATGTTGCAAGTTCAATGATGTTGTTGGTTAGTAGTAGATGGGGGGGGGGGGGTTTGTAGATTAGGACAAGGGTGAAAGTGTGGATGAAAGAAATAGCGGTCAAAATGATGTGAATTGGTCATACTGGTGGTTGGTGGAGATGGGTGATACGTGATGTGAGAGGTGGTACGTGGTAACTTGATCATGGATTCTATGTTGTGATTGGTAGCGGTCATGGTAGATGGTGGGGTTACGTACGTTATAAGTGGTGGTAGTTGCCAAAGAACCGGTGGTGGAACTTGAATAAATATTTTGAAGGGGCTGAATTTATTCTTACATAAATGATCATATAAATATGTAACTTATAACTTCATAATGGAGTAAACAAATTGACAAGGAGCACATGGAGAAGACTTAAACTCTTAACAACATTAAGTAGATTTCTAAAGAAAAAACTAAGAACAATTCTAACATATTTAATTTTGAATGGTAATCTTCTAATATAAATAAAAGAGTAATTGAGATCAGATTTATGGTATGATCCTATCATTAATTTTAACAAATCAATATTAAGTATACAATCTTGACCATCTATTTATTTAAATTTGAATAATCAATTTTGACTTTTAAAGGTCAAACTAATACAAATATATTTTTAATTTAAATATTATAAGTCGTACATTTTAATATTTTAACCTATTATATTAAAATGTTGTGCGATATATTTAATAAGCTATAAAACATTAAACAAATTTTTTATATACGGGTTCTTACATTTTTTTAAATTATTAATTTATTTAATATATATTTATTATTAAAACTATAATACGAATTTTGATAAATTATGTATTATAGATTGTATTATAAATTATTATTAAATTTAAAAAATATATTATATAAGTAAACAAATTTTAAATATAATTTATAATATATAAAACATTTATATATTAATGATTATACAAAATTTTTTGTGTTATTATCTTTTTAAACCTTAGAATATCGTTTTTGTCCCTGATTTACAAATATCATATTTAGCTTTATAACATTTCAAAATAACATATTTAACCAAATTCTTAGTTTTATCATTTTAGAATATTTTATAATCTTTTTAATTATAGCTGATAAATACTTAACTTAATTACCACTAATTGTTACAACAATGATCAATGACTTCTACAAGAAATATAATCACGTCGTTTGGTATCATGATACCACGTTTCTATCACTACGTCTGTCCTCCTTGCATCGACTCTTCCACCGCGGGTCTGAGTGTTGACGTCGTCTCTCACAATTTTTTTAATTCTCATTTATTTCGTGTTTTATAATTATTTGATATCTTAATTGTAATGACTTGATGTTTGGACATTTATTGTGTAACGTTATAATTAATGAGAAGTATTTATGATATTAAAATGTATCAAGTTTGGGATTTAAGTTTAACGCTTGATTGGTCAGACACTAATGTCGTTTTGTGAATATTTAATAAGAAAAGAAGTTTGGTGGTGGTTTTGCTAAAAGTATAAGTTTGAGGATTTGAGTTCAAAAATTAATTAAAGGTAATTAAGGCATGATTAATACTAAGAGGAGAGTTACGAAACTCATCATTTGAGTTAGAAGTTTTGAGTGTTTGTTTCGCGTGTGTTCTTTTTTTGGTGTTATACGGCTGCCGAGGGAAAGAAGATTGATTCAAGGAGGATTTCATCTGATTCTTGCTATCAATTGCATACGAGTAAGTAATTAATCATTTGTGAATGTTAATTTCTAGTTTGAATGTTGAATTCTGTAGCTTAAGAGCCGAATGTTGACTATTTTTGTGGGAGTTGATAATACGAGAAGAAAACATCAAAATTTAAATGGTTAAAGGATGATAAAATGCTAAATTGATGCTTGGTTTGTGTTAGAAACATGTTTAGGATCACTTTGATGTAGGAAGTTGAAATTAAAACAAAGAAATGAAGAAGACTGATAATTAAAGTGTTGAAAATGGTATGAGCAAAGTTTTTCGATTCAGATGAAAGAATCGAAAACTGAGGTTTTCGATTCATGATGGTTTTCGATTGAGGGTTGATTCACCAAGTGGTTTGAGTCACCGCCCATTGTCACCGCCCCCGCTGGTGTAACACATTCTTTTTCTCTATTTCTCCCATCTCTTTCTACTTCGATATCTTTCCCTTTACCACATTCTTTCTCTATCACCTCTTGATATGGTTGTGCTACGCAATACGACCGTATTCACCTCTTGAATAAGCCCGTATTCAAATAATATAAAGCCTAGTATCGACGAAGCTGTTCTAGCCAAAATCAAATCTACTTATCTAACCTTTGAATTAATAATATACACCGAGTCCCAATAGTTAATCTAAACTTATAATCATAATATAAGCTAAAAACATCAACATGCAATATCAGATCTCTCTTTGATCCTTGCAAATTGACCCATCAACTCAAGGACATCATTTAGCCAAGAAACTAAGCTTTAATTGTAGATTCAAAGTAAATTGTTGTTTATCCTTGATAATCACCATTAAGTTGCTAATCCTTTCTTAACCTTCAAGTTTAAAATACACATCTCACACTATATGTTTATGTATGAAAGTTTCCTTATATAGTAAGTTTATTTTGGTGGAGTTTTTATGCATTTTACTCGCTCACAACTTACTATATATAGAAACTTTTGGTTTTAATAGTCAACATCCTTGGCTTTCTTGGCTTTTGATTTCACTAGTCAACTCTCAACACCTAAACTCTTTTTAAATAATATATAAATATCCTATGAGGAGTGTTTTGAATAATTAGGGGGTTATATAAAAAAAATAATTAAATAATCATAATTATTTATTTTCAAAATTGAAAACTAAAAAAAGAAAATTGTTAAAAACATTTCAACTAAACATGTTTTTTCAGTTTTCATAAAAAATAAAAGTTAGAAAATGTTTCTCCGACTAAATGCATACCAAGTTTCTAATTTTGGGCTTGAAAAAAACATTTTTACTCATATAAATATATATCATTACTAGAAAACTAATAGTATAACTATAAAACTGAAGGAGTAATTCTTTCTATATATGTTCTTTTTAGGTTGAACGTATTGACTAAATTACTTGAATCAAACCGGTATCGATTCTTGTATTTTATTTCAGTGTTTGATACCAAGGATTCAATAAATTCGATTTAGGTATTTTAATTACCAGTACCGGTTTTGTCCGGTTCCGGTAAAGATGAACGAATTGACTTGAAATTTCCTAAATTAAGCTGGTTCCGAATCGGTACGGGCAACGGTTTATGTATTTTCGTTCAATATTCGGTATAAAAACTTTTAAAAATTCGGTTTCGGTATTTTTTAATACCGGAACGCCTATATATTATTTTTTAATTTATTTATTATTTATTAATAAAGAATAAATACGCGTACCGCATCGCCGTTGTCGTGTACTCTTGTAACATCACTCGTCACCAACCACATTTCATGGAAACGAACAACCTCTGCCTTCGCCTATATATACACAATCTTCATCTCCTCCATTGAAGATCAAGAAGACATACACGAAATACTTTAGATCACAATCGATTCTGTAAGCCAAATTTCACGATTTCCATTTTTTTCTTCGTATAATCTCTTCCATTTTGTATATACGAGCTCTGTTGATTCAACTTTTTTGATTTCAACAGATCTAGGGTTATATAGAATTGTAGATCTGGTAGTTTGTAAGACTAGCTTTTGATCATATTTAGGGTTTATCGATACATTAACTCTTGAATCAATAGCGGAAATGGCTAGTTGTAGTTGTATTGGAGTTTTATCAAGGAAGCCATCTTCCTGCAGGATCTTAATAAGTTACAAAAGATCTTCGCTTTTTGGTTTTCAAATCCCTATTTGTAATCGTTCAGCTGTGATGAATTTGTCGAAATCTCGATTTAAGTTACATCGTTGTAGAGGAATTCATACTTGTAACAATAAAGTTTTAGGGTTTAGAGATGTAATTGAATCGAATCAGAAGGGTTTTTGTGGTTCTGGTTCGAATTGGGGAGGACAACCTAGGGTTTTATTGAATGGTTGTCGTGTGGGAGGATATGATTTGAGATTCAGCAGGCTTGTATCTAAAGTGGCCTCGGATTTTAGGAATCATTCAACGTCAGTTGACTCCCAATCCCATGTTAATGACATAAGTTGGGAAAAAATTTACATTCAAGGGGGATTGGATGTGAAGAAAGTATTAGATTATAGCCATTCAAATGTGAAAACAGAATCTTTAAATACTGTTTTAGATGAGGAGAGAAAGGAATCTGAGATTGAGAAGGAAGCATGGAAGTTGCTCCGAGGGTCGATTGTGAATTACTGTGGAACGCCAGTTGGAACTGTTGCAGCAACTGATCCTGCTGATAAGCTGCCACTCAACTACGATCAGGTCTTTATTCGTGATTTTGTTCCTTCGGCACTTGCATTCTTACTTAATGGAGAAGGAGAAATTGTCAAGAACTTTTTGCTTCACACTCTTCAGTTGCAGGTAATCACTATTTCACTCATTTCAATTGCCTTTAGTGTCAACTGATGCTAACCAATTGTTCCGCTAGTGTCTTTTTTAGCTACAAAAACGTCTCAAAGTTTCAATATTGTTCATATGTTGTGAATTTTTTTCATAATTGATTAAATCTGATTGATCATAATTGAACAATAATAAATTTTCTTAACCATCATGTGACTTTAATTTTTCAAATTAACATAAACAAACAGATAACTTTGAAAGGAAAAGTGACTAAATATTAACCATGTTTTGTAAGTGTTCAGTTTACTTCACTCAGTTTTAACCTGTTTTTAAATAATTTCACAGCAATAGAACAATGTTAAAACTTGAGTGGTTTTTGCAGTTGAAAAAAAGTTTGAGTAACAGTAGCGGAACTATTTAAAACCTGGTTACTATCTTGTGATTTTCACCCTATTTTTGCTTAACATTTGTACCTTCTTTTCCAAAACTGAAAATCAACTTCTACATCTAGATTTTGGAGTTCTTTGAGGAGAGTTGAACTCGTTTGGTACCACAAAATTTAGAATGCATCACTTAATTTACAAGTTTAAAACTCTGGAATCATGGATGTTTGTAGTTATTGCTTGTGTATGTAATTCATGTGAAGATACAATTGCATTGACTAGCAGAGTTCATTGATCTAAAGGTTTTGACTTCTTGCATTCCTGCAATTAATGTCATTGCAACACTACACCAGAACATTTAACTTTTTTTAATTGTTTTTAGCATAATTTTCCTCTAAGTTATATGTGGTACAGTGATTACTTAATAGGCAAAGGATATATGCTGCTAGCAGCACCTAAGTTAGGTGCTGCAGCAACACACATCCTTTTCCCTTAATTGATAAAATGCATCATATACAACATATCTGTAAATTCTGGCAAACTTATGATATCATGACTTACTGTTTACAGATTTTTTAGTTATAGGTTGTAACATGCTATCATCATTGAAGCATCGATTGAGTTTTTCTCTGATTTCTTATTGACAGAGTTGGGAAAAAACAGTTGACTGCCACAGCCCTGGGCAAGGATTGATGCCAGCTAGCTTCAAAGTTCGAAGTGTGCCTCTTGATGGAAAACCTGGGGAATTTGAGGATGTTTTGGATCCTGATTTTGGTGAATCAGCCATTGGACGTGTTGCACCTGTTGATTCTGGTATGTAACTAGTAGGAGGTGTAATTAAATTGAGCCAATTCGTGAGATATTTTAGATCAACTCTAATTCTTTCGAAATCCCCTCTGTTTAAGTCGATTCGAGCTCGAGCTTACCCAATTAGACCTTTACGTTGAGCTTGAGTATTAGAATATTGTGAAGCTTGCAAGCCATATAGAGCTTTTGATGTTTTACGGTTTCTCTTTTAGAATATGTATATCTACATTGTTTTCGTACTATCTGGTCAGATTGAGTCGAATCAATCCGAGCTTAAATGTATTCAGTTGATTAAAACTAAAATGTATTAATATTTTTATTTAATTATTTTAAATACTAAAAACCGAGTTGAGACAAACTTGAAAGTATCAGTTAAAATCTACCTTGAAAATAAAGGCTCTAATCGAGTTTCATGATTAAATTGAGCTCGAGCTTGGCAGTGTGTCATCTCGACTCGGATTTAATACTAGACCATCACTTAAGAATTTGGAATAATTTGTTCAGTAAGTTTGCAAGCATGGCACTTACCGGGGCTGTTTTTTTTGTTTGTTTGGGAATTTAGGCTTTCATCTTCTGTACAATGTTAAAGTTAACTTTCGATATCTTGTTGACCAGGTTTGTGGTGGATTATCATGTTGAGAGCTTATGGGAAGATAACGGGTGACTACTCGTTGCAAGAGAGGGTTGATGTTCAAACAGGGATACGATTGATACTCAAATTGTGCTTGGCTGATGGATTTGACATGTTTCCCACTCTCTTGGTGACTGATGGATCATGCATGATAGATCGAAGGATGGGTATTCATGGGCATCCTCTTGAAATTCAAGTAAGTTGTAATCCTTTTATGGAAACAAATAATTTATGTATTTGTTTGTATTTTTTTAAAATGTGAATTTTGCCACATTTTTAGCAGGATGTTGCATGATTTTCAAGATCGGCTGCTTTTTTACTGTATCGTTGCCCAAAATTACTAAAGAAATAAAAATCAATTTTTTTTTACAAATGTAAGTCTATTATTCAAATAAAAGTTCACCATTGTTTGTTTCTGGCAGAGATTGAAGCCCAGTATCATCTCTTTTTATTACTATTATGACAAGATTGATTGCACTAATTCCAATCCACGAGATTCTTATCAGAGAGATTTTATTTAACAAGCTGGTTTTTCTTTCATGATTCGCTTATCTGTAGAGGTGACAATTTAAGCCTGTTTAATTACAAATGGGTTGATTTGGGTTGTGTATTATCTCAAACAGATCAAAAAAATATTTAGCTATAAGTGGAATGGGTCAAATAGGTTAAAAATTCCAAAGTTCACTTTGGATGTATACATCCTCTTAGATTGCTTTATTTATCAACTTAGATTATTAATTTAGTCTTAATTAATCATTTCAACCATACTACAAAGCCTGTTTGATTCGTTACCCAAAACGGCTTATTTTGACACATCTAGTATAATTTCTAAACACTTAGGTCATGTTTTGCAAGATTTTTGAAGCTTTTAGCCTGAAAGATAAGCTTCTAGTCATGTTTGGTTGTGGGAGCTGGAAGCTTTTATTCTCAAAGAAAAAGCACCAAAAGAAAAGCCTCTAAAAGAAAAGGCTACTTGAAAGAGCTTTTAATGTGCAACATTACACAAATACCCTTAATGAATTTCTTTGTTAATTGCTCTTAATATAAATGATTTCTATTTTTTTGTTGTTGCCATTTTTACATTTCCTAGCTACAGCTACTCTTCCAAACAACACTATAACAAAAAAAGCTCCAGCTTCTGGCTGACAACTACTTTAGCAAAACGTACCTTTTCGTTTTTTAATATTAATAATTATCAGAGAGATTTAATTTAACAAGCTGGTTTTTCTTGCATGATTAGCTTATCTGTAGAGGTGACAATATAGCTTGTTTAATTACAAATGGGTTGATTTGGGTTGTGTATTATCTCAAAAGGATCAAAAAAATATTTAGCTACAAGTGGAATGGGTCAAATAGGTTAAAAATTCCAAGGTTTACTTTGGATGTATACATCCTCTTAGATTGCTTTATTTATCAACTTAGATTATTAATTTAATCATAATTAATCATTTCTACCATACTGCTAAGCCTGTTATTGATCCGTTACCCAAAGCGGCCTATTTTGACACATCTAGTCTAATTTCTAAACACTTAGGGCATGTTTTGCAACAAGATTTTTGAAGCTTTTAGCCTGAAAGATAAGCTTCTAGTCATGTATGGTTGTGGGAGCTGGAAGCTTTTATTCTCAAAGAAAAAGCTCCAAAAGAAATGCCTCTAAAAGAAAAAGCTACTTGAAAGAGCTTTTAATGTGCAACATTACACAAATACCCTTAATGAATTTCTTTGTTAATTGCTCTTAACATAAATGATTTCTATTTTTTTTTGGTCATTTTTACGTTTCTTAGCTACAGCTACTCTTCCAAACAACACTATAACAATAAAAGCTCCAGTCTCTGGCTGACAACTACTTTAGCCAAACGTACCTTTTTGTTTTTTTAATAATAATAATTAACAGGAGAGTATTTTTCAGGCTCTATTTTACTCGGCACTAAGGTGCTCACGGGAGATGGTGACGGTGAATGAGACAACAAAGGATCTAGTAGCAGCCATCAACAACCGTCTCAGTGCTCTCTCGTTTCACATACGTGAATATTATTGGGTTGACATGAAAAAAATCAACGAAATCTACCGTTACAAAACTGAGGAATATTCTACTGATGCCATTAACAAATTCAACATCTATCCAGAACAGATTCCATCTTGGTTGGTGGACTGGTTTCCGGAGTCTGGTGGCTGTTTTATCGGCAACTTACAACCAGCACACATGGATTTTAGATTCTTCACACTTGGAAATCTTTGGGCCATTGTTTCCTCGCTAGGTACCCCTAAACAGAATGATGGAATATTGAACTTGATTGAAGAGAAATGGGGTGATCTTGTAGCAAACATGCCTCTAAAGATCTGTTACCCTGCACTTGAGTATGAAGAATGGCGTATAATTACTGGAAGTGATCCTAAGAACACGTGAGCCTCTACCAACTCATTTTCTTTACACTAAATATTTACACAAACTGCTCTTTAAATCAATAATAATATGCATATCTAGAGGTGGTAAAATGGGCAGGTTGGGTAACTTATCCAGTTGTCGTAAATGGGCTGCTGTTGATGGGATTACGTTTAATGCGTGATGAAACGGGTCGACTTTGGTTGACGTTCAAACACTTTCTTTTTCCCACTTCTTTTTTTAAAGTGAATGTTCAAAATGGGCATGGTGGATTAAGTGTCATAAACGGTTGGTGTTGGCATGGGAACGGATAACTTGAGTCGAAATGGGTCAGCTTTCGTTGATCTGCAAACGTTTTTCTGTCTTCTTTTTCTATCATAGTGATATATAAATGTCAAATAAAGTGACATGGAGTTTGTTTGGATTTAAAATTACACTTTTGAAGGCTTTTCAATTTGTTTCTCAACCCATTTGCCCCTTTCCTATTTTGGCTCCTTTTTTTTGTTTTTGAATTAAGCCATTTGAATGTTTGGGATAGAACACATTCCGAATCGGCCAATTCATAATTCATAAGTAAACAGGTCAAAAATGCCGCCTCCGCGTATCTAATTTACTTATCTTTGTTTTGCAGCCCTTGGTCATATCACAATGGTGGATCTTGGCCTACACTCCTTTGGCAGGTATTATATATAGAGTTGTGTTCAATAAAGTCCATTTAAAAAACATAGTCCTGAAGTTTTAATATTTAATCACAAGTGATTCAGTATACAATCACATGTGATTTGTAAAAGCATCACATGTGAATTACGAAAATGCCACTCCGCCTAAATTTTTAAAATGCAATCAGGACCGTTGATGTCATTGATCTAAATGTTAAAATTAGTCCCTTAGGACTATGAATTAAGTATGAACTATATTGAACATTCTTTTAGTTTTATTATTGAAAAATTCTATTTAGCAAAATATAACACGAGATATTGTTGAAGAAATTGAATTTTTTTTAGAAAAGTTTATATTGCATATGCATTTGGTTTTCCTTTAAATAAATATATATTATAAATTCATCTCAAAAGCAACAAGGATCAAAAGTCTAAAATCCAATTTATATTTTACTTATATATTTTCATTATATTTTAATGCTTTTAGAGAGAGCCTTTTTTTTTGTCCAGAGTCACGTATATGTTTGGACTGGCCCGAAGTAGAAACATCTACAATGTATACTTTCACTAAAATCAAAGATAATCACCAAAATCATCCCAAAAGTTAAACCAAAACCCAAATCAATATAAGTTAGACACTCCATATCCAGATAATATCAAAGGAGTTCATCAAAATTCCAAACCTTAATCGAGTTCGTCAAACACGACAAGCATAGAACATACACCGGAAAAACAAATATGTACACATACACTCACCAAAATCGAGTTCATCAAATCCCTAATCGAACAAACCCCTACCAATTTCAAAACCATAATCGAGTTCATCAAACGTAAAAAAGAAGAAATGAGAAAGGGTAGACAAACACAAAGTGATGGAGAAGGTGATGATGGTGATGGTTGACAACGACGGTGGTGGATGGTGTCTACGAAGGAGTATGTGCTGTCAATGGTTCTCCAAAAGGAACCAAATCGACTACCGCCGTTGCCGTCGATGGTGTCTGAAAAGGAGTAGGTGGCGTCGATAAGATGGTGTTTAACGCGGAGTAGGTGGAGTCGATGGTGTCTACAGCAGTGGTTGATGTCGGTGACGAGATGAGGAAAAAGAGTCCGGGTGTTTGGTAGAGAGAAAAGAAACTGAGAGATTTCTCTTATTTGGAAGAAATGGTTATAGTTTTGGGAGGAGAAATTATTTCTTCACCCATTTTCATTTCTCTTATTCATTTGAATTTTTATTTCTCTTTAAATTGTGGAGAAATGGAGAGAATTGGCCGTCAATGTCTACTCATCATCGTCGATGTCCGGTTCCGCTGTGTTTCCGACATTATACTCATCATCGTCGACGTCCGGCGAGGCGGCCAACGCTGCAACCACCGTCCGATGACCTGAGCCACCATTTCTTTGTTTCATTTATTTGATGATACCAAAAAGGGGAATCAATTCAAATTCTCCACACATTTCCATTTCTCTCCATTTCCGTTTCTCCCCTATTTCCATTTCCATTCCTTCCAATTTCTTTTCTCTCCAATTTCCATATGTCACTAGTAAGTATTAATAACTCATATTGACCAAAATATCCCTTTCATATTAACAAAATACCCTCAAGACTAAACTGGTTCTCAATTGAACTTATATGTGTGTGTATAATTCTTGGTTTCTATCAAATCAAGATTAATTCTTTGACTTATCACTAAACAAAATTCGTGTAACCCAAGCAGGATCAGGTCTAATGTTGTTTATGAGAAGTGATAACACCGTTCAAAGAGATACCTGGTCATTGAAATTGGTACCCTTGACGAAAAAGTTTCCACTACATTCTTTGCTTACATCAGTTCTACAAAATTCCTGTTGAGTAATGTCCCACATTGGACAGAATGTGACTTTGTAATCTACTTAATAAGGGTCCTGTGTTACTCCTCTAATAGCCGATTGGTTTTAAGTTGGAACCAACAAACTTACAATTCCAATTCCGGTTTCATATTTATGTGTGTGCCACATGACAATCCCATCTTCATATTCATATTTTGAAGTTATCAGACTTTTCAGTACCAGTTGTGATATTGGCTTTAAGTTGGAACCAACAAACTTACAATTCCAATTCCGGTTTCATATTTATGTGTGTGCCACATGACAATCCCATCT
>JAUEJL010109456.1:0-12624 GCA_032274825.1 Drosophyllum lusitanicum | reverse complement strand
GTTGTTTGTGAACAATGTTGTAAATTTGTAAATGATGGTTTGTGTATTATATGTTTGTTTAAATTAAAGCTTCCGCAGCGTTTAAAAAAAATGGCTTGAGTTTTCCGGTGTTACAGTATCAAATTAAAAGGAATAAAATATTGTCAACTTGATATATTTTTTAATTTAAAATGCTTTAATATTATAGATATTTTAGTTTTAAAAACAAAGAAAATATAATTTAGGTAAGTTTCGAATGATAGAAATTGTTTATGTCATTCCATGCCATCATTTTTTTGTCATGTCATCATTTTTTTAGGGGTATACGCGGTTCGGTTTGGTTTGGATTTGGGGTAAAATCCAAACAAAATCAAAAATTTTGGTTTCTGGAAAACCAAAACCATTCGATTTTTCGGTTTTCAGTTTTAAGTTTGGTTTTTCGTTCAGTTTTTTTAGTTTTTGGGTTTTGGTTTTAACAAATGGGTTGCTCTTAATCCCCTATTTGGGCTGCTCAAAAACTCATATAAATTAAGACACAATATGGAATGATATTTGGGTTGCTTCTAATCTCCTAGTTAGCAATCTGTATTAACCCCAACATTTTCATCACAATATGGAATGATATATATAATACTATTTGGAAACTTTGAAACATAATAATGTGTCCAACGAACAACACATTTAACCAATTAAACATAATAATAAAAGCAAAACTTAATAAAAATGTTGAACACATGAAAACAAAAATAACAAAGTTTAACGTCTTGTTGTCTTAAAATTAAATTTCAAGATAATACTAACAACCCATCCAAAGCCTCTTTTTACCAATATCATCCGATTACTCATATGTCAATGTTTTTCTCCGGGCGGTAATTCATGTACAAAGTATTAAAAATACAACTTGAGAACATATAATTTCATACAAACGTAACTTATTTAAATAAAATAATATATGAATGTACTTAATTACTTACCAACTTCTAAATTCTTTAAATTATCCACTAGAGTTTGTAGTTCAATACCATTAAGAGACCTGTTATGCAAGCTGCTGGATGTAGATATTAACCAATCTTGTGTGCAAATTAAAGCCTAGGTGGTGTTTGGAATTAAAAAGCTTCTATATTGGTCAATCACCCTCTCACCGGTGGTAAATGCCAACTCCCATGCAACCGTGAAGATTTGCATTGTCAAAACATGCTTAGCAAGTTGTGAAAGAATTAGATACTTTACCGAATTACCTTTCCATCAACCCACCACATCAAATGTATCATTCTTTATCCTTTTTTTGTTTGCATATGACAAATAAATCTCTACTTCGGTTTTATTAGCCCCTTCTCCCATTCTTTCATGAACTTTACATAATCATCCTCAAAATCAATCTCTAACCCTCTCAAAAAAGCTACTAGAAGATGAAGAAGCATTCATGTGCTTATCATTTGATATGTCTATCTTTTTCTTATAATGATTATACAACTCATCTAAAGCCTTATGTACTCGATCTAAAACTTCATTACATCTGGTGGAATATTTACCATAAATTTAGCCTGAACAATACTCAAGTTAACATAACTTGTTTCTAGGGTATAAAATCAATGCACCATGCAACAAATAGATGATGTTATCTCCATTGTCTTAATATTTGTCATACTTCTCTTTAATCGACAAAGCCATTTTCTTCTTTTTCTCGTCAATGTTTAATTGTATGGATGTGATTAATCAAAAGAAGACAGATGGTTAGAATGGAGTATTGATTGAAAATTCAGAACTCTTAAATTGACGAGTAGAGAGAATGTTGTATGATTTATAAAGTAGTATAGATATAGATATTTATGAATATCTATATATACAAACAAACATAAATGATCGAATATAAACAAACAAAGAACCAAACATTCACAAACATAAATAAATGAACAAGAACTCTGTTCGTATCTGTTATTTTAACTAAACGAACGAAAAATGTTATTCTTTAAACAGACAAATAAATTATGTTTATGTTGAATGGTTTCGCGATCGGTCAATGAACGTTTTAGTTCTTTACCACCCAAAAATTTACAAATCCCATCCCTATCCCTTGTTCATCTTCTCAACGGATAAAACTCGTGCTGCTATCTCCATCGAGCTTCACCATCGAGCACCAGGTTCACCATTGCTGCAATTTCTTCACCGTTGTTTAATTACCACCTTCGATTTCATGTAACAGGCTTAATCATCACTGCTCGGATTTCAATTTTGCTCGATTTCCTCCATCTCCTATCGAACAGGTTAGAGATTTCTCACATTCGATTTCTGTTGTTTTTTCCTTCTATTATTCTACGGTGATTTCTCCATCTTCTATTGTCTGCTCGTCAGTGATTGCTACTCCACATCTTCTATTTTGTGTTATCTAATATGATTGGGGTTTTTTTTTTTTTTGGGTGCTATTGTGTTGTGTTTCTTTGCTATTTGATATCACAGATATTTCACCCCAAGAAATATCAAAACGCTCCTTAATCTGTTAATCGTATAGATAGAGCTTGTTTGCAAAATTCTGATGTTTTTTCAAAGTTTGTTAAACACTGAGAAGTATGGGTTTTTTGAGATTTGGTTCATTTCAGATCTTGAAATTAAGAAACGCATTGGCAGATGCCGCAGATCATCATCAAGTTCATGGTTTCTTGGTCAGTTTCATTAGTTGCTTCATCATAATCAAGTTCATGGTTGCTTAAAAGATTTTGATATGAAAGTATATATGTTTGTGTCTATCTGGTATGCATAGTTCACACATTTGTACATCTTGGTGGTGCATATTTGGTATGAAAGTATATATGTGTTGTTTTCCAATGTAAAGCTTACGAACTTAGGTATGAAGTTGGACATCTTGTGATGCCTATTTGGTTGTATGATAGATGATGCTTTCATGAGTTATTTTCTTTGCGAGACAAATACGCAAATTAAAGTTGTTGATATCACCTCCCCCCCCCCCCCTTTTTCCCCCTTCGTTCGATAATTTGTTTGTTGATTATGCAGTTGCTTTGTCCTCAAACTTGATTCTGGTAGAATTCCCGTACTGATCAAGTAAATACCAGAGTCTGGACTATTTAAAAGTTCCTAAATAAGAATACTGATATGATTGATAAGATCTTTTTAACTATGTTCTAGCCTATTTATGTGTTCTATTTCTTCAATTGTAGTTGGGTTGGCAATAAGATACAGCACCTTTACCTTCTTAACTTGTTGCTTTTTCATGAACACAAAGTGTTTGACAAAAATCCTGAACGCGTTATGTGGTGAAAATGAAAATTACTCCTAGTAGTTAAGAACGACTAACGCATTATGTAACCTGATTAAGTTGCACATAGCTTTGAGAGTTTTGGTGCTTGTCATTTTGTAAATATGTACAAGTCCTGATCTTAATTGTGCACTTTCTATAGTAGATATGAGTTGCAGTTTGATATCGCCTGAGTTGGGAACTACTTCCTTCTTATGTAAAGATAGATTATTACCTTCCAATTTTGGCTTTTTGAGATACAGTTCACAACGGGACCTCAAATTCCTCGAGTTTTTAAAGGTACACCATATCTACATTCTTTTAAAGCTTGTGTATTCAGTAATTAACATTTTGAACCATGATTATTTGGTTCAACATATCTACATTCTTTCAAATTCCTCGAGTTTTTAAAGGTACACCATATCTACCTTCCAACTGCTGTTTTTAGGAAAATGCTACAGGAACACTATAGCTTGTAAGAATTAACGATTTTGTATAAATTATGGAAAATTGAACGCACAAGCCATTATAGCTGTCGGTTTTTATCCCAAATCGTATATTCTTGCATGAGCCTTTGATTTGAAGCCTATCTATGCTACTAGTGAGCCTTTAGCCCATTTATTCTGTTCAGAAAGCTTGTCTATTTGCAACTTAGTTACTCTAACTTGTAGTCTGCATATATTTCACAAAAGTGTGCAAGTTGAAATGCTGTGTTCCACCTAAGATGCCTTTTGATTCTCTTAATTATATATCCTATGTAACCCTTAAATTATGTCTGTATATGAAGTATTGATTTGCCTTCAATTTCCCAAAGGAGAAGTTAGGGACCCAATTTAGCACTCAGCTATGCATTTATGATCTGTAAGAGAACACATTGACTCTTTGACCTAGTACCCGGGCAACTTTCAGCCTTTCATTAACCATATTGGGGTGTTTAAATTTGCATTGTGGAACTAATTATCTTATTATTGCTGTATGCGACTTAAAGTCATAATATTTAGTTTTAATGCTTATATAAACAGATTCTGCTTCGGAATATTTGGTTATTTAAAAGTCATAATTATAATTTTGTTTATTCAATTTCATATGACCTGGAACAAAATTGATTATTTAATGGTAAATGAAATTACTTATTTACCCCTTTTCAACCTAAGTTGAGAAACTTCTATTACAATTCATTTAGTATCCACATTTTTCTCAAAAAAAGAAAGTTTCGCAATTTTAATATTAATTTCTTAAATAATCAAATTCTGCCAATCATTCAAACATCTGAAGTTTACAACTTCAAACAACTGAAGCACATCCTGACACTATTTTCTACTGCCCGTTTTATAACAAAGTAACAAACTGATTATCTACTACTCTTTATTCTCTATTTTATAGCCAATTTAACTTTCCACATCTAAATAGCCAGTTAGTCCTTCCTAGAGAATGATACTGATTACAAAAAATTGGATTATTTTCATGCAGTTTAGTGAAAAGAAATCCAGACATCAACAGCTATTTGGGATCCCATCACCTAATCTAAGCAGGGCACAATCTTTGGTTATTAGTTGTAGTAATAATCCTCAAAATGTTGATTTGCCACGTCACTATTCCAGGAAAGAAAAAAAGCCGTTTCCTGTACCCATTGTGGAGCTCCGGCGAGCCGCCAGGGAGAGGATGAAAAGTAGGAAAGGCCAACCTAAAAGAGCCGCCCCTCCTCCTAAGAATGGGTTGCTGGTTCAAAGAATGATTCCTCTTGCCTATGCTGTGTTGAATGCAAGAACAACCTTGATCAACAATCTCAAAAAGCTCTTAAAAGCAGTTCCAGTAAAAGCCTGCAAGTAAGTCACATGCTTTGTTCAACCAATTTGAGTATTTGACCCATTTAACAAATACCTTTTTAGGTTTCTGTTTTTATTTTATATTTGACCTGTTTGACCTATTTGAGTTAAAACACAAGTACACAACCCAAGTCAAGTTGTTGGTTAGTAAATGAGTCAAAGTCCCCATCTGTAAGATATGTTGCATATCTTTTTCCTTTCGGCAGGTACTGTAATGAAATCCATGTCGGACCCGTGGGCCATCCCTTCAGATCTTGTCAAGGCCAAAATTCTTCAATCCGGAAGGGAAAACACGAATGGGTAGATGCTGTTGTAGAGGACATAATCGTTCAAATTGAAGCGTATCACCTGTATGATCGTTTAGGAAAACGTATCCCTCATGAAGAAAGGTTTTCAGTCCCTCGAATTCCAGCACTAGTTGAGCTATGCATTCAAGCAGGAGTTGATTTACCTGAATTCCCCACGAAAAGAAGAAGAAAACCCATAATCCGAATCAGTAAAAGCGAATTTATTGATGCTGATGAAAGTGAATTACCAGATTTACCCCCACAAGATCCAAAACCGGTTTTATTAACTGAATTACCAGATTCGGAGATAACTCCTCCATCTAATGAACAAGAAATAATCTTACTTGCCGAGGAAACACTCCAAGTATGGGAGAAAATGAGGGGAGGAGCCAACAGATTGATGAAGATGTACCCTGTGAGAGTTTGTGGGTACTGCCCGGAGATCCATGTGGGTCCCACGGGTCATAAAGCACAAAATTGTGGGGCCTACAAGCATCAGCAGCGGAATGGGCAGCATGGATGGCAGTCAGCGGTTCTTGATGACTTGATACCGCCAAGGTACGTGTGGCATGTTCCTAATTTGGAGGAACCTTTGTTGCAAAAGGAGCTCAAGAACTTTTATGGTCAGGCTCCGGCGGTGGTAGAAATCTGTGTGCAGGGCGGTGCCCCTGTACCTGAACAGTACAAGCCCACAATGAGGTTAGATGTTGGAATTCCTAGTAGTGTTAGAGAAGCAGAAATGGTGGTGTGATTTGCAAATGATCATTCTTCTAGCTATAGAACATCTTTCTAGAGGTGACAATTCCAATCTAATTTGTAATGAGTTAATTTGGATTATCTCTTATCGGTGGTAATGGTGAAGTCAAAACTAATTTAGTTAAAAAGTGAATAGGTCAAATGGGTCGAGCGAGTATACCATTTGAATGAAGAAATATATATGGAGTCACCTAACACTTAAGTTGGGTGGTGTTGTATTAACATACTAGTAAACCATTTGAATGAAGAGTTCTTGTGTGTGTGTGTTTTTTTTAACGACAAATACACACATCCAACTAATCTACACCTATTTCCACGATGGGCTAAAGAGGAAAATAAAAAAGTGTAAAAGCAATAGCATGGACTAAAGAGGATGAAGGGACATTAGTTTTGGCGTAGGTTGACGCTTTGGAGGACTCCGTTGTCGGAAACGCACAAACAAGTTGTATACTTTTTTTATTATTATAATTATTATTCGTATTATTCGTATTATTATTATAATAAATTGTTGTTGTTGCTGCTGTCGCTGCCGTTGCTGCTGCGGTGATGGTGGTTGTGGTTGTTGTGTTGTTGTGTTGTTGTTGTTTATACAAATCTTAGACAAGGATGGTTAGTAACAAGACATCCAGTGTTGTATCCAATCTTAGACAGTGGTGGTGGTTGTTCTTGTTGTTTATACAAATCTTAGACAAGGATGGTTAGTAACAAGACATCCAATGTTGTGTACAAATAATTTTTATCATATTTATAAAGGTTTTAGTATCAAAAAGTGCACCGAAGTTGTCACTTTTTGCTATTACGTATACCCATATTTCAAAACTACCATTTAATATACTGAAGTTTAAATTTTACTATTTAATGTATTGTTACCTTTGATAGCAGGTTATGAGTGACGTGGAACCAGTTTTGCTGACGTGGCAGTGACTTGGATGCTGATGTGTTGTTCTCTTATTTAAAAATAATTCAAAATTTAAAAAGCATTTAAATAATAATAATAATAATAATAAGAAGAAGAAGAAGAAGAAGAAGAAGAATGCACTGGGCATTCACCATCGACGACAGAAGGTTCAAAGAACCCATTTCTCACCTCCGGCCGGCACAACCACCACCATCGACTTCGGATTTGGGACTGCTATTTGGGGCATCTTCATCTTCGTTCATCTTAGGGTTTCGATCGAAGACATTGTGTTACTTCATCTTCATCGACTTCCGGTGCAATTTTGCGATTCAAATCGAGGGTTTCAGATGTGGTTTCAACTACCGGAGGACATGATGACATCGAGATTGAAGATGAAGGTTTAAAGGTGCGATTTTCGTTTATAGGTTTAAAGGTGCGATTTTCAATTATGCATTTAAATGTGCGATTATCAAACTCAGATTTCTGTTTGATTATAAAACCACAAACCTGAGATTTTAGGGTTCTTGTTTTATGTGTTTGATTCATGGCTTCATCTTCGAACCCAAATATGAAATCTTGTTCCATTTTCAAACCCAGATCTGAGTTCTTGCTCCATTTTCGAATCCAGATTTGAGTTCTTAGTTCGATTTAGGGTTTCTTGGCTTTTTGATTTTGTTCAGATGGGTTTTAAATCGATTTAGGGTTTTAAATCATGATAAGTGTGTAATCGATTCATGTTGGATTTTGATTTTGTTCAGATGGGTTTCAACGATTTACTCATCTTAAGTTGGGTTTTGATTTTGTTCAATTCACTTGAGCGTTAGAATCAATCATGTTCAAATGAAGAAGATGATGTTCTTGAAGGAAGAAGATGATGTTCTTGAATATGATGAGGTGGCAATAATAATGAGGTGGCAAATGTTGGCATTTAAAAAAAAGTAAAAACAAAAGAAATTACCGGTTACCTGTTTACAGGTAACCGGGTACATTAAACAGTAGTTTTTAAGACTTTGATACACTAAATGGTAGTTTTGAAAGTTGAGTATATATAATAGCAAAAAGTGACAACTTCAATACACTTTTAGATACCAAACCCATTTATAAATTATAACTCTTTCTATGTTTCACTTACTTATTATAATTATATTTATTTTTTGAACTTTTTACTATATCATGCCCTCTTGTATTTTTTAAACTTTAGTCGTCGGGATATATTTTATTATGGGCAAATTACACGAAAATACAACAAACTATGCCAATATTGCTATTGTATGCAACAAACTTTATTTTTTACCTAAAAATACACACAACTTACAAATTTTGTTCATTGTATGAAAGTTACCTATGACAATAGGTAACTTATTCATATGCAATTTTTCAACAAAAATGATACCAGGTAACAATTCTATTTATTTAGTTTATTATAAAAATACACTTCTACTTATTTAGTTTACATGAAATCTCTAATTTTTTGCTCATTTTATATGCAAAAGGGGATGGATCACACACCCAACAGCATGATCAAGAACTGGCATTACTAGGTGCTTTTTTATGAATCATATTTGAAAATTGTTATTTTATTTCAACTTTTACATTAAATGATGTAATACCTATTCGTACTACAAGAGTTACCTCCGTCAAGAACAAGAAAGGAAGCAAAAACATGAAAAAAATCTGCGCGAATGGAAGTGGGATGAAGTGATAGTGACTGAAAGCTTAGATGATGAAAACATACGTTTTTATAATTTCGTTTATTATTATTGTATTTATCACCGGTTTATTTATGACATATACTTTAGGAATTCAAGACACCAGAGCGCTGTCAAGCGATGTTCATCCGGGTGCTGAACTACCTAATAACATTAATGTCGAACCTTTTGTACCTTTTGTTTTTTATTCTATTTTTTGTTAACTTTATTTTTAATTGTATATGTTGTTAACTTTATCGATTTTTAATCTTATGTTTAACTTTATTGTTTTTAAATGTTATGTTTTTTAAAAATCTTTTTACAGGATGAAGTGGATGATCGTGAGGATGAAACTCCAATGTTGCGTATCAAGCGTCTAAGGCGAGAACGGGTCAGGATTTTTAGAAAAAATCATGTCACTCGATTGTTTGATGATGATGAATATGATTAAAAAGATGCATAATTCTGAAGTGATCTTTTTCCCGTCATGCGATGTTTTTCGTATTTGTATGTTTAAGATTTGTCAATTTATCATTTATCGGGATTTTTTATTTTTGTTATTGGTTAGGGTTTTTTTATTGCTTATGAACTACGGTTGATTTGATGGCTTATCAAATCTAAATGTTTTGGATTATAAATTTTTAGATTTATTTAGGCGTTTTTTCTATTTGCTGGACCTAGATCTAAAAAATCACGCCGTGGCATTTTTATAATTCATCGCTTGACATCTTTCATATCTGAAATGACATTTGTTTGATTTTTATTCCTCTTGTCATGTTCATATCTGAAATATCATCGCATGTATGTTTCTGCTCCACCACTTCACTTTTTTCTTTGATATTTCAGAACTAAAATAAGACTGTTTCATGATTGAAATATCAAAGAAAAAAAAGTTACTGCTTCACTTTTTTCTTTTATATTTTATAACTGAAATAAGACTGTTTCATGACTGAAATATCAAAGAAAAAAAGGTCACCGCTTCACTTTTTTCTTTGATATTTCAGAACTGAAATACTACTGTTTCATTACTGAAATATCAAAGAAAAAAAAGTCACCGCTTCACTTTTTTCTTTAATATTTCATAATTGAAATAAGACGGTTTCATGACTGAAATATCAAAGAAAAAAAATCACCACTTCATATTTTTCTTTGATATTTCATAACTGAAATACTACTATTTCATTACTGAAATATCAAAGAAAAAAAAGTCACTACTTCGCTTTTTTCTTTGATATTTCATAACTGAAATACTACTGTTTTATGACTGAAATATTAAAAAAAAAAGTGAAGCAACAGAGTATAAGCAAACATATACGTAATTATATCTGAAATATCAAAATAAAAATATGTATCAATAATTCATATCTGAAATATCAAAGAACTACACATGCTCGATTCCGATTAATTACAAAAATGCCACCGCGTGATTTTTTTAGATCTACATCCAGATCAAACGGCTGAGATTGAGTCTAGTCTCCCATTCTCATTTAATTTCTCATTCTCATTTGAACCTTCCCCTATATATGTTGTGAATTATGGAGAGAACAAAGAAAGAGAATAGAGAGGGAGAAGTTCATCTTATTCATTAGGTAATTATCTATTTATAAGATGTACAATTGATAAGTATTAAGAAAACAAATCTCTAATATATGGTAAAACATATCTCTAATAATCTTTATGATATCTAACCATAATTAAGAGATATGGACATCTATCCATATTTATTCAAAACACTCCCCCTTAGATGTCCATTAAAATCATTATGCCTCGTTAAAACCTTACTAGGTAAAACCCAATGGGAAAAAACCTAGTGAAGGAAAAAGAGTACATAAATACTTCAATACGCTTGGGGATGTTGTCTCATTAAAAACCTTGCCAGAAACCAGTGGGACAAAACCATTATGAAGGGAAAAAGAGTGCAACGCGTATTTTCTCCTGTTGATGATAACATAACTTGAGTTCTTTAAGTCGGCGCAGCTCAATGACCAATATCATGAACTATCTTTTCAAATGTTGAAGTTGGAAGTTCTTTGGTAAATAAATCAGCTACGTCCATGCTTGATATTTGAATGAACTTATTGAATGTATCGTATTGCATTCCTTGGTGAAAACACATACTTTGCTTGCTTCATAGATTACTAAGATCTCCTTAATATTAGATGATGTGGTTGTAATAACTTGATTTGAAGAATGTCGCCATTAACTTGTGGTGTCTCCAATCATGAAGATACATCCGGTTTGAGATCAATCAATAAGGGCATCTAACATATATCCTGCATTTACAAAACTAAAAAATTTGTTTTCATATGTTAGTAAAATATAAACTAGTGTCCTTAATACCTTGAAGGTATTGAAATATATATTTTATTTCATTACAATGTCTTCCGTAGGACAAGAGTTATATCTCGTAGGACAAATTCAATAAAAGTAAAATGTAATGTTATCTATGACTAGCGAGAAATATTAATGACTCGGGTGACATTAAAATATATGACTGCCGGACCAATAATCTTTTTGTCACTTCTTAGAAGTTGAAAAATGGTCATTTTCAATACCAAATTATCTCATAACTATTTGAGTGCTTGGTGATGTGATTTATCCTTATAAAATCTTAAACACCTTTTTATATATTCTTTTTAATGGTGCACAAGGATTTCATCCGTATGGTGTTTGATTTATAACAAAAACAAGAATTTGTCCTTCTAAGATCACTCATTTCAAATAGTTTTCCAAGTATTTAATTGTCTTTGGAATATCACTAGGAATTCCAATTATATTTCAATCATCAACATACATGACAATTATATCATATTCGGATCCGGATCTCTTTACAAAAATCCATGATCAAATAGAATCATAATATTTTTCAATAAATATTCACTAATGCAATTATACCATATACGCCCATTTCATTTTTAGCTATATAACAACTTTAATTCGATCCAATAGTAATATTGAGAACTTTTCTTTTATGCTTTAGGCATTTTAGATAGTAACATATATGCTTAGACACTTTATGCCTTTTAAGACATCTCATTATCAATCAACCGAGTTCTAATAATATCTATGCTAGATGCAAATCAAGTACTTTTTTATTGTCCGACTATAAGATATAATATGTAGTTACCTCCACGACACAAGAATATATCAACTTCAGGTCTTTATGAAACCTCGTTTCACTATTCATTCTTTGTATCTCATAAATTTATTTCTCATTTCACTTTTTCACAAAGTCCGATTTATTACACCTTTAAGTGTATATACACTTCATGCCCAGTTTATATCGCATCATGAAGGACTTAGATTTTCATTAATTGTCTGCGTTTTTCTATTTTGGCCAATCATTTACATCTATGCACTCCTATGTAGGTATACATTCAATGCAAGATCCTCACCATTTAATCATAATATCGTAATATTAACGCTATATTATATAGAAAGTGTCATCGACGTCAACTTTGTTTCGATTCCATTCTTTTCTATACATGATATATTTGTTGAGATCTCGTTATTTTTAGGTACCTAAGGTTTTTCCGGAACCTTCATGTCTAGTATCTCTTCAGGATATTCACTTGGGGTCTTTATATCCTCGATTGACCATCTTAATGTTAGGATCGAGACACCTAAAACAAGATTTAGAATAAATGCGTATAACAAAACAAGACAAGTCACATGACACAAGATATAACGTGGTTCGGTCGTCGAGGTCACGACCTACGTCCACGGGCAGGAACCAGAGACTTCGTTATTAACTGAGACTGTGTTTTTGTGTACATATGACTGAACCCTTGGCTAGATATTTATAACTGAACAAGAAAATCAATGTTGCCCTAATCCTTAATTAAGAAACCAATAATTAACTTAATTAGAAGATTCCACAGCCGCCAAGAACCAAAAAACATTGTCTGGCCAAATCCCCATTCTCCAAGCCGTGGAGCAG
>JAUEJL010109445.1:0-12625 GCA_032274825.1 Drosophyllum lusitanicum | reverse complement strand
GCATATATTTCCTTTTATTCTTGAAAAAAAGATTGTGTTGTGTGTGGGGGGGTTGACCGGGGGGTGGGGATGGGGGTGTGGGTGGCCCGGGGGTTGGGGTGTGGGGTGTGGGTGTGGGTGTAGGTGCGGGTGGCCTGGGGGTTGGGGGTTGGGGTTGGGTGTGGGTGTGGGTGCGTTTTACAAATATAATTATATAAAGTTTTAATACAAAAATGAATCTAGGGCATTTTAGTCTTTTGATATGATTCCATTGCAATAATTTTAAACAAACACAAAATAGGATTGGAATGGGATTCGATTCCATTTACTTTTCAGCGAAACAAACATGAATAGGAATCTCATTCCTGAAGAATTCAATTCCTATAGTGTCTACGATTTGGTATGATTGCGACTGTTTCTCAATAGAAACAATTTTTGGCTTGTTTAACATAGTTAACATCATTATAGGTGTATGCGAGTGATTTATGAGTTACAAAAAGGTGCAAGCCATAACCTTGAACCTGAGTTGAAATTTACTTGATTGAAATTTACAGGTTATGGCTTGCACCTTTTTGGAATACCTGATATCGTTTTCACAATACCTGAAAGGACAATTTTTGGAATGTGTTGATGTGTTGAACTAATGCTATGTCATATAAATCCTTGTGTATCATGTATGATAGGTTAAGTGAATTAACTTGATTAATAAGAAAGCAAAGTATGTGAAATTATGACTTGTTCAGTTGTTTGTGTGTCAGTATCGATGTTCTTGTTTGAAAGCATATCAGGACCGTACGTACATTAAAAGCAATGTCCTTTGGCACTATGAGTTGAAATTTACTTAAGGGTTTATAGTGTAACGATATCAGTTATTGTGAAAACGTGTCCTTTCAATTCCTAAGAGGTTGAGGTTTTAAGTTTTATGATAGACAATATAATAGATTTAGGAGTAGAATTAGTAGGTTTTGTTTTCCGTTTAAAAAAAATAAACTATGAATGTGAAAGTCATTGAAGAGAAGAGTATTTATTCATTATTAAGAGCCTAATAACGTTCTCCTATGCATGTACGTTCTTCGTTTAATATATCTAGTTTTGTCCAAACTAAACAAAGTTGCTTACATATGATAGTTTAACAATTTCATGTAGTTTTAGGAAAAACGATGGTAAGGGCAAGGCCTATGTGTAATGTGACACGATGGCGAAGGCTTATGGGTGGTGTATATATGAACCTGATTAAGATTCTCTCATATCTTTATCAAACATGACTCATCATATTCTCTCACAAATATAAGAGTGAGAACTAGAAAATGGGTGATTCTTAACTTAAAATAGAGTGAGGACCCACTCTCATGTTTTTTAATAATGAGCCAATTTGTAAGTCTCACTTTCATATTTGTAAGAGAACATAATGAGTCATGTTTGATTAAAACATGAGATAATCTTAACCTATATGATCCACAAACATAACAACCATTCAAGGAAAGTACCCTTTTTAGTAAATTAATGATCTTGGGTATAAAGTTGATAGTCACCGATTTTGGTTAAGATCTGAATATCATGTTATGTACGTAGTCTTCCCTACAAAGTTTAATTTTTTTTTTGTGGATTTATGTAAATGTTTGGAAGCTTTTAACAATTGGTTGTATACATGTATGGAATTTGGAACATATTTATACTAACCAAACTTTAATCAAGAACACAAATGTAAAATTCATACGCAGTAGCTGAACTTAAACATCATTTTCGGAAGGGACAAAACTTAATGATTTTATTTTGAATGGGGCCACAATTTAATTTCTTTTGAGATACGAATATTTTTTATATAAATTATAGTAAAATATTAATTGAGCCAGAATTTTTGAAAGGGCCGCAGCACTCCCTTACCCCTATTAATTAAGTTCCTTCCCTGATTCATAGTTTCTAAGTTTGAACAAATAACGAAATAATTATCATGCATGTTTTTAAATTTTTACACCATGTATACACTAAGCAAAATGAATAATATTCTCGTGATCGTTGTGTAAGCAAACTGTGAATTAGAAAATAATTTATTAAAGTTTTATAAAATATATAATAAAAACTACCAAATTTACAAATGATTGAGACTTGAGAGGGTTTTTTTTTTAAATGTAATTGTTAAAATAAAATAAAAGACGACAAACAAAAACATTAAAACAAAAGGTTGGGAAAGGGTAGTTACACTTTCATGGACGGTAGCAGCGGCTTCGAATCGGCCCGTCCATTAGTTGTACGACCCCCTCTCTCTGTGTAGTACACAAAAAGTCAAATCTCAGCATTTAATATCCATTTTTAGTATTTTACATCTTCATATATTATACTTTATTATTATTATTATTATTAATAAGACAACTTGTACGCAAAAATACATAATTTGAATATTAACGATCGAGAACATTTTAGATACTTCGTTTTTAACTTTTTTTTAATCTAAATCATAAACATGCGGCATTTTTTATGTGACAGTAAGAACGATAAAAGTATGTTGTAAAAATTTTACAAAATAAATATAAAATCTACATTGTTGGAAAAGTAAAAATGTAAACATTAAGATGTTAATATTTAAACAATATAGCAATGTAAACATTAAGACATTAAAACAATATATATATATATATGTGTGTGTGTGTGTGTTTTCAATTAACTTGGAAAATGATGAATATAGCAATGTAACATATCAATCCATATATCCTAACAATATGTCGCTATATATATATTTACTAGTCTAAACCAGCACGTACCCATGTGAACATGGTCGAAACTCAAGTACTCTAACTTAAAGTGTAATTAGTAGTGCATGGGATGAACCAGTCAAATAGACCTGCAGTGTCTTTGAAATATCTCAAGCATTATTAATTTGTAAGAACTGGCCAACAAGTTATGATCAAAAATCACTTCTTTTTCTTTTGTGACGTTTGCTTCCCTTTTCCTTTACATTTTTTTTAATTTACTTTTCTTTATTTGGGTTGGACCCTTATGTTTCTTGTCTTTCATAATTTTATGATTTGGCTTGTCATAAATTTTGACCAATTTGATTGTTTATTGACAGCCGAATCACATGGGTTACATTTATATTTTTCACGTGTTCGTATATACATACTGCTTATTGTTTATGTTTTTTCTAAACTTCCAACGAATATATTTTCTTCACTATATTTAATTAGTTATATATGGTAAGCTCCTAAATATTTATAGAAAATGTTTATAAGAATTTGTAAGTTATAAGATCGATTGAGTGTGAAGAAATTAACGAAAAGTAAATGCGGAATGTCTATGTAAAACTCTTTGATGATGCATAGATCCGCTCATGGCTTCATCACTCGCGTTGGTATGGTAGATGACTTTAAGATCGATGTGCGACTCATGTTCAAGTGTTGTATAGATAAAGAGAAAAAACTAGCTATTAGAAGAGAAACATACAGAAGATTATAGGCTATATATAGCACCTGTAGTAGTGACAACATGACTGTTATGACTGATTGTTACGTCAGCATATATAAGTGTTCATTAGTTTATGTTTTGAGTTCCTTGGGTTAGAAAAGCAAAAAACAAATTTCAATTTGGTTCGGTTTTGGATTTTAACTAAATAAATAAACGGGACATAAATCGCCTATGAATTTTAGATATATTCACTATTAAACGAATGATAAAATAATAAAAACACATGTAAAAATATTCTATTATTTTTTAGCTAGTATCCATTAATGAACATAGATAATTGGAAATAAATATATAGATATAAACTTTGTATAACTTTTAGCAAAGTGATCACTATTGAACCTAACGAAGAGAGATCGCGAATAATGTGAGAGAAATTGATTAAAGAGAAAATATTTATTAGTTTACTATTATATCATTTTCTAATCAATTAAATAAAATAATAAGATTAATTGCTTCAATAAAGAGGTTGAAGGTGATTGAGAAGTTTATGAAAAGAGGGGTAAGGCGGGTTAGGGTTTTTGATGATGGTGACGACCAAAGTTGTAATGGTTAAAGGAGAGAGATGAGGACTTGTAATTGTTGGAATCTGCAGCTAAACCTTTGAAGGTTATAATCCACAAATCACACATCTACAAACATAGTCCGAGGTGGAGGCGTTGGCGGTGGTAGAGCCTTAGAACCTAGTTTCAGGTGATGGTCAGTTGATGTAGACGAAGTTAGGTTTGTGGTGCCGCATCAGTGTATAGAGGAATGGATACACATAGAGAGAGTAGTGGTTGATGGTGGTTGATTGTACACATAGATGAATCAAAAAGAACAAAATAAGATGAAAATGTAAAACAATTTTTGAGATAATTTATAACTTGAAATGTAATTTAAAATGATTTAATATAGAAAGAAATGAATAAAAATTAGGGACAAGGCTAGTTTTGAAAATTCAAGTGCACCAAAGACAAAAAATGCAATGATTTTTTTATTATGAAAGATCAGTCCCGTAATATTTAAAGCACACGAAATTCATTAAATCCACCTGAACCATAGGAACCAAAAATATTAGAATTAATTATATTTTTGTCCTCTGTAGATTGAAAGTTTTACAATTTTAGTCCCTAAATTTTTTATTTTTACGAATTTAGTTCCTAAATGGTCAAACCTCTTATTATTTTGGTCCTTGATCAAACTAAAATGACTAACTTGCCCTGCCCTAATTTTGTATTCATTTTTCATTTGAAATATAGTTTTAAAAATAAAAAATAAAACAAAAAATAAGATCTCTCTTATCTCTTGGAAAAATCTCTCTCCCACGCTTTTTTACCCACTCTTCTTTCTCTCCCTCTTTATGCTACCATCACCTCCACCACCCTTACACACCACTGCCGTCATCACCTCCACCACCGTCACCTCCACCATATTTAACCACCCCTCACAAAAATCGCACACCACTCTCTGTTTACATGGGGAACTCCAAACCCTAATTCATAACAAGCCTCCCTCTCTAATTTTCATTGACGACCACAACTCTAATTTTTGTCGCTGACCGCATCTCACATACACCGCCACCCATTTTTCCACCGACCGCCACGTAGGTATGTGAAACCCTAAATTCATCAGCGAGAGCCCCTAAATTTGTTTCCACCGACTGCCGAAGTTTTCACCGACCACAATTTGTTTGTCACCACCCTGTTCATCAGCTAGATATGACTAAACCTAATAAAACTAAATAAATAATACCCTGGTCAAATGTGAGAGAGGAGAGAGATCTTTTGATTTTTATAATTTTTTAATTTTAAAAACAATGTAAAAATGATTTAAAAAATTAAGAAAATAAATGAAAAATGAGGGGGGTAATTTAGTTTTTTATTTTGACCAGGGACTAAAAGTGTAAGAGTTTTGACCCTTTGGGACCAAATTTGTAACAACAAAAATTTGTATTCCAAAACCATAAAACTACAAAATCATAGGACCAAAAATATAACTTACTTAATATTTATTTAATTTTTAAAATAGTATGAGATATTTTACACACCTTATAAAACTACTTACAAATTTACACAATGTCTACAATATGATTAAACCTAATAGTCAAATAATTTAAGGTTATGTTAATTATTTAAATAAAATAGCCTTTTGGTTATAAAGTATTTTATTTAACCTACACGTAGATCACAAGGAAGAAATAAAAAGAAGTTTGAATATATTATTAAAATTAAATTAAATATAGTTTTGGTTAGTTGAAATGATTTTTCTTTCTTAATTAACGTAGGAGTGATAGAGAGAGATCTTTTAAGGAGAGGCAACCTGCTTTTCCGGTTACCAAGATCTCTTCTCTCCTCTCCACATAACAAATGTTACTCTCTTAAAATGGGCCTGACATGTTCCCCTACCCTCCCCTGTACTATCTCCCTCTCTCTCTCTCTCCAATGAAATCGCGCTGTTACCCATGATTCTCTCTCTCTCTCCCTCTGATATTTTCTCTATCCCTTCACCGGCCGTCCGATTCCTTTCCGGCGTACCTTCACCACTCAAAACTCCCAAAATCATCATTTCGTTGTTACTTCAAAGTTTAACCTGATCGACTGTTGAAGTTGTATACGAAGATACAGATTTGTTTGGTATATAATAGCTCCGGACATGTTTGATCTCAATCTAAACTTCGTTAACGAAGATGAGACCACCGCGTTTCGAGATGTGGAGGAATCAGGCACCTCCAATTCATCCGTGGTGAATGCGGATGGTTTCAATTCCAGTAATGCTGGGGACGGAGATGACGACGATAGCTCTGCTGGTGCTGCAGGTGAGAGCTTCTCCTGCTTCAATTTCGACATATTGAAAGTCGGAGATGCTGCTGCTCAGTCTGGCAACAACTACGACGAGGATAATACTAATCGGAGCCAGATTTTGACTCAGTCCGAGTTCGTGACTCGGCATCTGTTTCCGATGAGCCAAGAAGAGGAACCAGGGAGGTTAAATCAGGCGAACTCATTGTTATTGTGCCCTAATACAAATGAATTGCAAGAGATGAGACTGGTACAAGTACAACAGTCAAAGCCTAGTCTACAACCGGCGAATCTGGTGGGGAAGAAGAGTAGGAGGGGACCTAGGTCAAGAAGCTCACAGTACAGAGGAGTTACCTTCTACAGAAGAACTGGTAGATGGGAGTCTCATATCTGGTTAGTTGTGCAAATCTCATTTGTTTTTATTGATAGTTTTTTTTTTCTATACTTCGCTTTCAATCTTCTACTTATATCTGTACTTTTTGTATTTTTGATGCAGGGATTGTGGGAAACAAGTTTATTTGGGTAAGGACTTGTAAAATTTCACAGATCTTTTTCTTCTATTTCCATTTTTAGTATCAAACTGTTATTTTTCGTTATTTTTCTTCTTATTCTGTTTTTGGTAATATTCTGATTAATTATATTCTTGAATTGTGTATTTTAGGGGGATTTGACACTGCTCATACTGCGGCTAGGTATGATAAAATTATTATTATTATTATTATTAGTATTTTAAAATCTTTATTGTCTCTATCTTGTTTCTTAGAGTTTGATTTTGATACACAGAGCCTATGATCGTGCTGCCATAAAATTCAGGGGTGTTGATGCTGATATCAATTTTGATCTTGGTGATTATGAAGAAGATATGCAGCAGGTCTGACCTTTGTTAAAAGACATCTGACATCTAGATCATTGATTTGACTGAGATATTTGTGTTTAATTTTGTTTTTTTTTATTTTCTTGTATTTGGTTGAAGCAGATGAAGAACTTTTCAAAAGAAGAATTTGTGCACATTTTAAGAAGACAGAGCACAGGGTTTGCAAGGGGAAGCTCAAAGTACAGAGGGGTGACACTGCACAAATGTGGCAGATGGGAAGCTAGGATGGGGCAGTTTTTGGGCAAAAAGTGAGGATCTAATAATTCCATTTGTTCTAGATTAAGTTTTAGATAATGCATTGTTTGAGCTATTGATTCCAAGAAACTTGCGGTGGATATTATCTTGAAGATTTAGGTTAACTTGAAATGAAATTAGTGTTTGCTTTCTTGTCTGGATAAGCAAGTAATTCCAGACCTAAATTTCATCATGGAGATCACAATGCTTCAATTGCAGGTATATATATCTTGGGCTATTCGACAGTGAAGCAGATGCTGCAAGGTCCTAATAATCATGAATTTACACATTCCCTCCTTCATACTAGATATTTTAAGCCAGAATTCTCAATCTGCAACCACATCACTTTGGTATTATCCAACAATCTCTCCCTTTTTTATTTTCTGGAAATTAGGGCTTATGACAAGGCAGCAATCGAGTGTAATGGAAGAGAAGCTGTGACCAACTTTGAGGCCAGTACTTATGAAGAAAACACTCTTCCTTCATCTCATCATGGTACTTTTCATATGCCATAATCATCTTATGTGTATATAGTTGAGTAGCAAGTTTATAACTTTTTTTTACCATGTGTTGCAGAAAATGACCACAATCTAAATTTAACCTTGGGAGTTTCAACCTCTTCTTCTCTTGGAGCAGGATCAAGTAGAAATGAAAATTACGTGCATGAAACTCGGAGATTACAGGTAACAAATAATCCAAACCATGGTAATGCTTTCGATTTGAACAATATTAAATAAAACAAAAGTTAGAGCAGAAGATTTGTAGTTTAATCTAGGATTTTTTTAAAGCTAATTTGGTAATCCACACTGTCATGTTTGTGATATTTTAGCAGTTGGAGAACCCTGTTTCAGCCACAGTTGGTGTAACAGCTCTAAAAGGACTACCCTTCACTTCAGGATATTCCCAATCATGGAGTGGTGTTTACCCTACCTTCAATCCCAACTATGAGGTAAATTCACTACCAAGTTTCTTCAAGTTTACTGTTGTTGATTTGATTTACAACATAGTTTGGCAAAATGATGCAATTCATTGGCATCCAAAGACCGAATCTTGTTTTGTCATTAGTTTCTTTTTTTTTTCTGAAAAGCTTGCTCTGTCATTAGTTGTTTGGTTGGTTTCAAATCCATAAGAACTGTATTGCTAAACGGGCCACATTAATAACTAATTATCTGTAAACTGTGTGCTATACAAAATAAAATTTTGTGTTAGATGTGTCCATTTGACCCATTTACTATGATTGGTGAATCCATATGTTTTGGATAAAATAAAATCTGATTGGGTTAAACGGGCAAGACAAAATTTAACTAGCAATAAAGGAAATGGTGAAATGGCCGAACTGGTTGAAAGTCACCAACATGTCCTTAATGCATAAAACGTAAATCGTTTTATTAAAAAAACATGTTACTGTGAAAGTACTATAATGCTTCGTAATATTTGACTTGGTAGTTGTTTGAAAGAAGTTAAGATTTTTGGCAAAAAGTGTTTTGGGCGAACTCGTCCATTTTGCCATCTCCATTTTGAGAAGGAAAAAAAATTGTGGGTATGAAGTGCCTTTTGGTTATTAATATTGATGTCGTTTTTTAGGGAAGTGCCACAAACACGAGGACCATAGCAGGGTCCTCACAAGGACCGCCCAACTGGACATGGCAACTGCACGGTCAAAATCACAATCCAATTCCAACAGCAGCATCATCAGGATTCTCAACTCTGGCAGCCACTTCTGGTAGCCACCAGTACCACCCAAGAGATACCATCTCAATGGCACCTTTCAACAACCATTATCCTCCGCCCACGGCCGCCACAAGCTCCTCCCAGTACTATTACCAGATAAGACCACCACCACCTCCACCTTAGTTTTGTCTATACGGCATGTTGTTTATATTGACCGTTTGACTGATTGTTTATATAGTAATTGCTAAAGCCTACAGGCCATAGTGCTAAGCAGCAATACTGCTTGATATTTGTGTGTTTTTGCGTGTAAGAGAATCAATCAATGAGCACTATGTTTGCTACTAGTTTACTTCAAACGCGATTGTAGTACCCCCAAAAAAAAAATTAATGTTATTGTATAGTGGATAGTAAAAAGTGTATGGTAGTGCTGCATATACAAACAGAACACTCTTCTTATTAGTACTACTAAGAAAAAGAAAACCCTGTTTTTGTGTTTTTTATCTAAGGAAATAATATTGAAACAACATTTGAAAGTTTTACCTGATCCATTTTGCTTTAAAAGATTTACTTTGTTAATTATTTTGTATATTAGTAATTATTTTATGTAATTTTAAAATTAAAGGTATTCACATTGGTGGAGAATATGGGGTTATAGTAGTAAAAAGTGGGCGGGTAAAGAAGAAAGAAAAATACCAAGTAATATGCTGCAATTGACTTTGGTGTAATGTTATTGGCCATTGCACATTTGAAAAGGTGTTGGGTGCAAGTAATCATGCTCAAGTTGATAGCTTCATTGGAGAGGGTTTTGCCACGTAAATTAAACGCCAAAGGGTCCTTGTCTTTTATGGACCATCAGGCCAGGGTCCCTTTTTATCTTTCATATATTTATTTAATATATATACTTCGAACAGACAGACCAAATCCATCAGCTATATATACCCCCCAAAATAGTTGTAAGCTAAAATCCTTGTTATAAAAATTTAGTCAGATTGTAAAGTCAAAGTGGTTAGTTTGGTTTTGCGGGGGGTCAATATATATTCATTCGTTCAGTTATGGCTAGTTACTGCCCTCCATTGATCAGTAATTTTTGAAGGGTCACAACCCTTCATTGGTGTGTTTCTGTGTAGTAGTATAAATAAGCTAGTATGTACTACTTTTCAATGAATTAATTGAAGATCATATTGCATGCAGATGACATCAGTGTCTGCTCCTACTCCTCTATAGTCGCTTGCCACAGCCTTTTACTTGAATTAGACCTACCTGAAATGACGTCATTGTGCATAAATTCCAGCCTGTTACAGTCCGTACGTCATTTGACCAGTATTCCACCACCTTTAATTCGACTCTCAACCAATGAACCAAACCTCCATACCAATATCACATTTAAATAAACAATGCTCCACAACTTCAATTCTTGCTCTAATTTACACACCGGCCATAAAATTGAATCCAAATCTACTCCTCTATCATTTAGTTTGCAGCTGAAATAAAAATGCAAACCTTTCTTGGTACCAGCTTGCGTTCCTCTTACTAACTAGGAGAGGATAATTTCTCGTCCGGTCTGACCAAATTGGTGGCCCAACCTGAAAGCAGTCTGAGATGGAACCGGACCAGGAGGATGTTCTGAGCTTGGCTCGGTTCTACTGCTAGTGCTGTACGTTGTTTGAATTTTCATTCCCCTTAATTATATGTTGGGTTTTGAATAACAGTTTAAAACTTTCAGAAGTGTTAGATCTATAAAGATAATGGATTGAAATTTGCATGTCATAGTATATTGTCCTTCAAATGACACAATGTGACTGTATTTTGTTATGAAGCACTTAATGAAATTTAGTTTCTTGTTTGGTACATTCTCCAATCTACAAGTCTAAGAAGAGAACTTAACTTTAAGCTTTCAAACATGTAGAAAGAATGTTACGAACACAAGATAATCGATAAAAAGCTTTTCTTCTTCGATCACTTGGGTTGGAACTCAATGTTGTATACGATAAGGCCAAACATAGCTTTTCGTAACATCTAAATAAGAACGTGATTCTCGTTGAGCTTGTTACTTGAGTTGAACTCCCACACAATTACCTCCATCAATCCATCTTCTCTTTGGTTTGTAACAAGGTATCTAAAACCTAAGACATCAACAAGAGGGGCAGAGACAAGGAGGCTGAAGGGTGCTCGGCCCCTCCAATGAGCCCGAAATACTTAGTATTTTAGAAAATTAAGTACAACACATATATATTAACCGTCTCCCCTAATTAGAGTTAATTAATAGCCCAAGTATAGTTCAAAACAAAAACGGCGAAGGAAAAGCTCGAAGTTGCGATTCTGATTTTTGAAAGAGCTTTCTCAGCAACGAAAATTATGAAAACAAGGCTTCGTAATAGCATAGAAGGAAACACTTGTACCATTGTTCATATTGGCATACATCGTCAAATACCTACGGAAGAACAACCCGCAGGCAATGATCAAGAAAACACGGAAAAATTTTCCTTGAAATCAATGGAAATTTAGTACCGATCATCATCGAAAATTTCGATGATTTTATAGCCTTCATGGTTTTGGTCAACAAGAATAAGGTATGTTATTCAAACAAAAAGTTGTTTGAAAGAAAATTCGATGAAGCAATCAAATGGTTCTTCGAAAAGAAGAATGGAAGTCAAATTGCACTACCTCCTTATCTTGCCGGATTACATATTTATTTGTTCGATTTCTACAAGCTCGTCTCCAATTCGGGTGGTTTTGACACAATAACAAAAGAAGGATATTGGGATGAAATCGCCATAAGTTCGGCTATCCAGAAGAATACGGGGGAAACTTCCAAGATTTGTACACTCGTTACTTGTCACTTCCACAAGCATTTTTCATTTTTGGCCAAAAAAGGTTTGGTCGTTTCTAGAGTGATTTTGAACTGAAAGTTGGTAGTGGCCAACAAAACAGTTCGGTCAAAATCCGCTCACAAGGGGGCAATGGTCGTAGCCATGATGTTGCTAGCACTCATTTTGTTGCACAAGACCCCGTTGCACTAGACAAGGAAGAGGAAGACCCGGAAATTGGAGTTTACTCCACAAAAGCCGATCACGATTGCAAGATGACCGATGATGACTTTATCATCATCACATGAAGGAACGGAAGGAAGCTAGGAACAAATGATTTGATAATTAAGGAGGAAATTGTTAGAAGTAATTATATCATCATTTGTATATTAAATATATTTTAAGACTATAGTATGTAATTATTATGTATGTGTGACACCGGTTTAGGAGGGGGAAAAATGGCGGCAGTAACCACACCACAACCACCGCCGTCAACCACCTCATAACCGACGGTCACCACCTCTATAAATAAGGATGTATCCTTGTACATTTGAATTATCCAATTCCAGTGAATCCGATTTGCTATATATAATCATTTCTACTACTTGTTTCTTGTTTTACGATGGCATACACACACATGTTTCACTCGGTTTATCCTCAACAATGCCAACCTCCGCTATACTAATTAAAATCCTAGCTCCGCCACTAATCAACAACAGCTCACAAGTTCACAGTATTGTATGCAGTACCAAGCAAAATGGAGTCCATAGTCAACGTGTACAGCACTACAAGTGTTTTAACTCATTATAACAAAATGTAAATAG
>JAUEJL010109434.1:0-12625 GCA_032274825.1 Drosophyllum lusitanicum | reverse complement strand
TAGCATCACGAAGGATGGTTAAGCACGATCAGTCCAACCACTACAAAGTTGTCTTACACTTAACCTTAAAGAATAAAAGAGAATGTATATACGGAAGACAAATAATAATCCTTAAACTCTAATAAACGTAAATACATAAAACTCCCCTAAATGGTTCAAATAATACTACTACGTTATATACTTCAAGAAAAAGAATTGAAACCTACTCCTGATAGTGATCACAAGAAATCTAGCCTGACATGGGGGAAAAAATACAACAAAACTAACTAGAAAATTAATCCTTTTTATGTGATTTTGCTGTTGCTTTTGTGTCGCTGCACTTCTTAGATCTGCCGTAGCCTGCTTCCTGCCGTAGGTATTTTTTTTTTGTTTTCTAAAATTGTTTCTGCCGTGAGTTCTCTTTAATTGGCACCTCCATGTCTTCCTTTTAAATCTCATCTATATCTCTAAGTGTTGCTGCCGTACGTGAACTCTGCATTTATTTCTCTTGTTTGGGAGATATGGTTATAGTTTTGGGAGGAGAAATGGTTTCTCCACCCATTTCCATTTCTCCTCTTTCTTTGTATTTTCATTTCTTTTCAAATTGTGGAGAAATGAAGAGAAATGACAACCAATGTCTACTCATTATTGTCGATGTCCGGTTGCGATGTGTTTCCGGCATTCTAATCATCATCGTTGACGTCCGGCAAGGCGGCCAACGCCGCAACCGCCGTCCGGCGACTTGAGCCACCATTTCTTTGTTTCATTTCTTTCTTGATACCAAACAAGGAAATCAATTCCAATTCTCCACACATTTCAATTTCTCCCCATTTTCATTTCTCCCCTATTTCCATTCCCATTTCTCCCAATTTCTTTTCTTTCTACCAAACACCCCCTAATTTCTTAATCCAAACCACATACCTCAAAACAACGAACCACGACTCTATTATAAAAGTGCACACCTGCAAAATTGGTTTTTACATTTTTTAAAAATCTTATGTAGGTTTTTAAAAATTAAGTAAACAAATATTAGTAAAATCACTTGCGATCCACAACGTTTATATATATGGGAATCTGGTGCGTGATATGAGTATTTTTTGTGAACTTTTTAGAATTTTTACAATATGACTTTATGATTGGATGAATCACTTTGCTTATTCATACGATATTATGAAATAAAAATTGCTTATCAAAGCAATATATATGAAGAAAAAAAAATTAAAATACGGATTTCTGATTGCTATAAAAAGTATAAAACCCATTTTGTATTTTTGGTACATATTTGTGATAAAAGTATATAGTTTTCCAATATATAAAAAATATATTTATATAACAAATTCTTGTATTTTTTTATACCTTTAGTTTCTATATAAATTTTAAATATTTTTTTTATTTACTCGGTGTTTGCCGTGGTTTATAGTCACATCGAAATAAAATCCAATCAAGCATGTTTCATTTATGATATAACTTTATGTTTTCTATACGTATAAATAATATTATAACAAAAGAACATATAATTAATTAATTAATTAATTTAGCATTGTAAAATGTCTAGAAAATAAAGTGGCAGAACATCTAAAAGGTTGGTTTCTTAATGTACAAGTCATTGACCAAAATGTTCTCCAAGAAAGGAAATTAATAGGCACTTTATGTTTGGTACATACACATTTATTTGACTTCATGGTATCATGGGTATGTAAAAAGTCATCAATACTTGTACTCTCCAGTCTCCAGGAAGATCCACAAGTTTATGGTTCTCTTTGCTTGCACTAGAACCAATTATAAAGGATATAAAAATGTCCCTGTATTAAAACATAGGTATAACTTCAATTTAAATAAGTTTAGATATAAAAATTATTTTAAATACACTTTACACATCTTAAATAAATTGATATATAACAAAATTATGAGTTTTCATCAATAAATAATATCAACCTCATCATACCAGAACCGTATCAAAAATTATTTCATACAAGAGTACCACGTTAATTAAGAAGATGGAAATTATTATTCTCATTACGATTACCACTACTTGAAAAACACGGATCAAATGTTTTATAAATTCAATGTCAAGCATCTCCAGCAAGCATATTTAAAACCCATGTTAATTTCTCTTCCTCCTCTTAGGTAAAAAATATCACCATTAGGTCCTTATTACGTAAAAGCGTACACATAACCTTGTTACATTCTGGTTTAGTCAAAACATAACTTTTTTTCATCTCTATTTAAAGCTTTTTACATAGCTCCTCTCTATCCTCTCGATTCCTAAGACCAAAGTCAAGTTTTTTGTTGCTTGTTCAAATTTTGAACCAAACATGTCCTATATTTTTATAAGATTAATTAAATGGTCCTTGCGGTTTAGTGAAAATCATTAATTTAGTCATTTTAGTAGGGATGACAATGAAATGGGTATTAGTGATTCCAGTCACATACCTAATTATAAAACTGTATCTCATTCTCAGTCTCGTCCTGTCAAGTACTCAATTACTTAATAACCATCGGGTTTATGGGTACACCTGTGGGGATCGAGTATCGCATTTATCATCTTAGTCAATTCAAATTTACCAAAAATGATTTTCATTTCTTAAAACTTTATCTCACTCGCATTAAAACAATGAATTGCATATTGTTTTAATAATTCTAATCTCTAACTTCATTAACAAGTTTAAAATTTAGTACTTGTTACATAAGTAAAAATACCCACATATAGGTTTAAAATATCAGAATTTTATGATAAAATAATTCAAACAATTAAATAAAGAGTAAATTACTGATTTGGTCTCTGTGGTTTGCCAAAAATCACTCATTTAGTCCTTTATATTGAAAAATTACTGAGATGGTCCTTGAGTTTGTCAATTCATCACAATCTAAGTCCTTTAACTAACTTTCCGTTTAAATTGGTGTTAGTTTTGTCTTTATTCTGGGGTATTTTAGTCATTTCATAAAAAAAAATCTTTTTTAATTAATATTTATTAAATGCCTTTACCCTTCCCCTCCCCCACCAACCCCTACAAACTCTCAAATCTCACTATTCTCTCTGTCTCTCTCTTGGTCTCTTTTATCTCTCTCTAAGACTCACCATCACCACCACCGTCCGGAGTCACCACCACCATCGTCCAGAGTCCACCACTACCACCACAATTCAAGAACACCACCACCGATCTCCGGTAAGTACAGTAGTACACCACCACTACACCACGTACCCCTTCTCTCTCTCATCCCTAGTTCTCTCTCTTTTTCTTTCTTTCTGTAAAACCACCACCACCACTACCGTGAAGACCGTCACTACCACCATTCGGAAAGATCGCCATCGCCACCATCTTCACCGTATCTCTGTCATCCGTCACGTCTCTCGCCATTTCTCTTACCTCAAGCTTTTTCTCTCTACTCTATCTCTCTCTCTGTAAGACTACCAACACCGCCATGGTTTTGATTCAGTTTGAATCTAGGGTTTTGCTCACAAAATAGGGTTTGTTTGGGTTCCACATAGTCCGAAGATTTTACCATTGACAGTTGATGGTAGTGTAAAGTGTGTGGGGGTGAACGTCCTTGACGGCCGGCTACTTTCTCGACGGCCAGCGACTTCCACGACGACCGGTGACTTCCTTGATTTCCTTTCTCTGTCCTAACACTCGATTCCCCTTGAACCTCGATGATTTCAGCATCCAAACCCTCAATTTCCCTTCAACCTTGGTGATTCACTTCATTTTTTATGAGAGAGAAAAAGAGAGTTGAGAGAGCAGCAGAGAGATGAGAGTGAAGTAGACAGAGAGACTAAAGTAGAGATAAAAGTTTATTTTTTTAGAAGATAAGGGTGTTAGAATATGAATTTATAATGAAAAGAAATATTTAATATATATTTTAAAAAAGGAATGATGATAAAAAGACTATAATACCCTTACTAAAAGACAAATTAACTGTCAATTTAAACGCCGTTAAATTAAAGGACTGACATTGTGACGAATTGACAAACTCAAGGACCATCTCAGTATTTTTTCAATATAAAGGACTAAATTAGTGACTTTTGATGAACCACATGGACCAAATCAGTAATTTACTCTTAAATAAATAGTAAAAACAATATTATTAATCTTTATTCCTCAATTCTCTCACATTACTAGTTTCACAAGTTGAAAAAATTTCTTTATGAATGTCTTACAATTGTAAAGATAAACAAACAAAATCACTATTAAAATTTATAATATATATATGATTAATTCTAAAGTTTCTAATTTCATATATTTACCTTGTCAACATCACACACATAATCAACCTATAATAATCTCATATAATATTAAAATCTTAATAAATTATTAATAAAACTATAAGTATTAAAAAAATATAAATGGTTCGGGGTCGTGGATATGAGATCAGGCGGGTATTTACTAAAATCATAACCGTCTCAAACCCGCGAAAATTTATAAAACAATTCCCATACTTGGTCTCATAACCATTACCCGTCCCAAATATTTCGGGTTCAAGATTACCCATCGGGATTGGGTATTTTTGCCATCCCTACGTTTAAGCTAAATTGTTACAAGGCTAAGGATCGAGACTGAAACAAAAATTAAACAGTGAAGTCTGTCTTAGGAATTTTTTAAGCTTGAACGACTGAATAAGTGATATTAGCTAACCCATATGGAACATTTAAGTAATTTTCTCTTTTTATAATTCTTTTAAATGGCAATACACACACTCAACTAATCTATACCATATGTCTATAACATGATTTGAACCGTAAATATCAAGGAGAGAGAGACACTTAGATTGATCCTCATATTCTTATTGCGAGGATAAATGAACATAAACATTAGAAACATATAATATTATTCATCTAATAAGTGATTAACAAAATCTCAGTCTTATATCACTTAAGAAAGGGTAGTGTGGTTACCAAGATCCAGCTATGTGATATTGATCCTGCTGTGATCACCACATTGCGCTGACGTGATCACTGTCATGAGATACATCATGTTGCATTTATGATTATATAATCACGTCTCAATCGGAAATTTGGATTTATAATGCGCGTGTGATATGCATTTTAATTAATATGGTAGAAAGACCTTAGTTCATATGCATTTTCAATGTAGATTTTGGTGCATTTTTGCTTGGTAGAGATTGAGTATGTTTGTGAATGCATAAAAATTAGTTATGTATTCTTTAGTTATGTTTGGTTTATATGCATTTTTGTAGATTAATATTCTAGGTTTTGAATAGGTTTGAACAAGTGAAAATGATTTCAACACATGTTCTTGACTTTATGATCTAAAAATGTAGTTAGTTTAGGAATGTGAAATTGTTGTTATTAAAATACATTTGTATGATGTTGGACGTTTATTTTCTAATTTTTGCATTTTCGTTTTTTAAATCTCCATCTATGTTTTTGATTTGTATTTTGATTATCATCTTTATTTCAATCTATATATTTGTGTTTTTTTTTTTGAAATACAGACATAAACATTTATTCCATGTCTCTTTCTTCTTGAAATGCATTTATGTAGATTTTTTTGTCAAAATTTCACTTTTCATCATTTATTTTCTAAAATTACATTGGTAGTTACTATGATTGTTATTTCATCGCAGATTTGATTCTTTATACTAACAAATGTCTACTTGAAACGTTAAAAAGCCTCATGTGCAGGTCACATGAGGGTATTTGGTCCTTTCCACTATCTCTCCTACTTCTATATAAATGTAAATATTGATCCTCCTCTCATTTGGTCAATGAAATAAAAATAATGAAATAAAAATAAAAACTAAGTAAACCTCTTATCTTATATTATTAACAAAACATATTCATTAGTAAAGAAATTCAGATGAATCCGATCAGATGATGTATGGACAAATTTTCAAATAAAGAAATAAAAACTGAAATCATATTCAAGTTTTTAATCAATTGCATAGAAATGAAAATCGAGATAGAAGAAACCCTAAGCTATCTATTTGAATAAATAGAATCCCTCACAATCAAACAAATCATATGGCATCAACGTCATCAGAAACAATTAATGGTGATGGTGGTTATGTTGATGGAGGCTACTTCATTGGTGGTTATGACGTGGAGGCTACTTCATTGGTGGTGGAGGTGGCAACATCTTCATCAAGCTACAGTTCAAAGAGAAGGGGATGAAGTAAGGTGTGATGGTTGCGTGTCAAGGACGGTGGTGGTAGTGGTTGTGACTCTAAGGGAAGCGGTGACGGTTGGTAGAGAGAGATGAAGGTGGAGAGAGATAGAGATGAGATCTCACATGGTGGTGGCCTTGGATGAAGATCTCACATGGCGTTGGTGGTTACTAGAAAGGAGATCCCACACGATGGTGACCTAAGTTTTGATTTAGAGAGATAAATTAAGATGTAGAGGTAAAAGTGTAGAGAGAATCAAAGTGATTTTGTGATTTTAGAGAGAGAAAGAGAGAGAGAGTGCGTGTGTGTATTTTGTAGACACTAAAGAGTGATAGAGAAGGGTATTATACATGAGTTTGAATTATCTTTTAATTTAGAAGAGGATAAACCGATATGAATGATTGGTAATAAAGATAATAATTAAAATGATCAGTTATCTTTATTGTTAAAAGGGTAAAATGTTTAATAGGAAAATAAATACAAAAGTAAGATGAGGGCACTTACTGTTAATAGGAAAATAAATAATTTCTGTTAAAAAAACGTAAATATTGTAAAAGAATTTGAAAAAAGAGTAAAATGTTTTTTCAAGAAAAAGAGAAAACGGGGGCACGTTTGGATGGTTGTGAAAATCTGACTCGATAATGATGTGTATAATTTTGTGTATGACAAGTCACAGCAATAAAAAAGAAAAAGCAAAATCAAATTCACCCATTGTCTATCTGCCACGTGTCACTGATCTATCAACTTGGCTTTTCTGCGTCAGGAATTAACTTTTTTCTTCTCATTTTCTCGAAAATATATATGTTTTTCCATGTAAAATACGTCGTGGATTCGTGGATCCTGAAATAAAGTTCTAAGGAGTAATTATTTAATTGTTACATATTTAAAATATTTTTTATAGCATAAACCTTAAAATACGTGTAAATGTAAGTATATAGAATGAAAAAGAAAATCTTAAAAAGATGTTAAAATTAATATAATAATTTAAGCAGAAAAAGACAATTAAGCATAACAGCAAATTAAGTAGCTAACAGCAAATTAACGTTAAAGTTTAAGCATAGGCAAATAAGCAAATTTCACATGTTTAATTTACTGATCGTTGAATACTTTAATTAGTTTATAAGGCCACGAATTTTCGTAAAGTGAGAACATATGAACATTAAAACCCCTTTGGACTCTACCTCCCTCCTGCTGCAGCCTTCACTTCACACACACACACACACACACAGAGAATAGTCATCAAAGCACACTCCACCTCAAAGATTCAATCTTCAAAGCACCAAGAAGAAAAAGTACCAGAATTTCTTCATAATATCGAGCTTCAGCCTTTTTCTGTTCTGGGGTCTACGATTTCTTGATTTTCGGGTTAAACAAGAAGTTTTTTCACCGGAATTTTCTTGCCGGAGAATATGGAAATGGATTTCTGGGGTTCAAGGGTCCATTCAGCAAAACACCATCACCGCTTCCACACTCTCCAATCTGGCCGTCTCAACAACTCCGGTGACTCTCTTAAGCCTTATTTTTTCTCTTTCTTTTGTATTTATTTCGTAAATCTTGTTTAAAGAATTGCAAGTTTTTGTAATCGGTCAGATGATATTGAACTGGGTCTTTATAATTATGATCTATACTGAGGAGAAATCCAATCTTTTTGGAAACATTCCTCTTTTGAGAACATTCCAGATTATCTCTAGTGTGTGTGTCTATGTGTGGAACTGTGTGTTTTCTGCTGCACAATAATATCTGATCATCCCTGTTGCTTTCTGAAATAGAAAAATCTGAATAGTATGGCATTCAAAATCAAAGATAAAAAAGGACTTCTGAAATCGACTTTAATTTTGATGCAAGGACTACCTGCTAGTTTGACTTCCCAAGTCAAACCATATTTATGTGTGCTTCACTTGTTCTTGATAGATGATGAAAGTGGGTTCATTTTAATTATATCCAAGTATTTGACATTAAAAGACAAACCACGTATTTTGTTGATTCTCTTTCCAAATTGTTTCTTATTTGACCCTTGGTCAAACTGTAATTGTTTGTAGTTCTTGAGGGATAACAGAACTGCGTTCATTCTAATTCTATCAAAATTATTCAATAATCCTCAAAATCGAATTCTGGATCGCTTATTGTTTGATGCAGATAATCATCTGACAATGGATGGAGATGATGATGTTAGAGCCTGGTTCCCCTGCCCTTTTTGTTATGTCGAAATTGAAATCCCTGTGCTTTGTTGTCATCTGCAAGAAGAACACTGCTTCGACCTCAAAAACACGGTAATCTCAAAAATTCCTCATGAGATGCATTTTATCTTGAGGGTCTCATTCTAATAGTGAATGGAACCCACAAGACCATAGATGAATTATGTATCTATATTTCTATAGAACGTGAGTTTATCTAAGATGGAAGTTATGTTTTAGGTTTGCCCGATATGTGCAGCAAATTTGGGCAAAGATGCAATTGCTCATTTCACAACCCAACATGTCCATTCAATCAAGGTACTTGGACATATCTTCACATGTATATGGAAGTTGAGGGAGCTTTTGTCTCTAATTCACAATTCAAGTCATTTCTGATCATTTTTTCTATTCAAATTTCAAACAATCAGAAGTTACCAAATATTCAAACATCTGATCTCGCTATTCCAACTTACTATACATTTTACTACCGTTGACCATCAAAATTTGATGTCACGCAATCACTTTCAAGAAGCACATATCATCGGTTATTAACAAGTTTTAACATGTTCGTTGGTTTATTGCAGAGGAGAAGAAAGTCCCAGAAATCAGGGTTGTGGGGTAATGGTGTGAGCCACACACGAGAAATGGTAGACAGGGGGGACATGCAGGAAACCACACCCGATCCACTATCGGCATTCCTGTTCAATGTTCCATTTTCAGAGCTTCAAGAAGATCAAGTATCAAGTGCCACTTCAGATATCAAGAGGTATACATTATTTCTTGTGGTTGTTTATGGCAATCTTCAAAAAATGAAAAAAAAACATGATAACAGAGCCAAATCATGGTGTTAAGTGTGCAGCCATGGCTCACCAATGTTACATGTGCAGCATTAAAGGAGTAGAAGACTCGAAGGATCATGAAGAGAAGAGGCATCAAGCTGCATTCGTTCAACAACTCATCTTTTCAACCATTTTCTGAAGTAAATGACTGAAAGCACAAACCATTTTAGCTAGGAAGTTAACATTGCATCTACTTAAGCTTTCATTACACTTTGATGATCGTTGTTGATGGTTTCAGTCAGTGTTAGCAATCATTTGAGTAAGTTATCCAAAGTGATTAGATTATGAATCTATCATGTATTTGCAACTTACGCGAGTTTTCATGTGAACGAAATCAAAATCTTCATGAAGAGAATGCAGTTTTACACAAAATCAAAACCACATTTGGTGCGGTTGTTCTATGACTGTATGCATCAACTTGAATCTCGTAAACAAAGCAGCAAGAACCACTCAATCAAAAATGTAAAGAAGCAAAGAAATAACCTTGCGAGATGGCAACATCAAACCAAGTTCATATCCTCAATCATTAACCTAAGAAGCTAGCATAAAATCAAGAACAAGATGCAACATGTGTAATATCATAAAAATGCAAAAGTAAGTGCATACAGTTATGAATATAAATCTCCAAACAACTCAAAAGTGAAACTCTAGAGAAGCAGAGGTTATATAAAAAGATATCACTCAATAATGGACTGGATAACACCAGCTCCCACGGTCTTTCCACCTTCTCTGATTGCAAACCGCATACCTTGCTCACAAGCAACAGGCATAATAAGCTCAACCACCATCTTCACACGATCACCAGGCATAACCATCTTCGATTCCTCATCTTTATCATTCATAATGGAGGTCACCTTCCCTGTAACATCAGTAGTCCTCATGTAGAATTGAGGTCTGTAACCTGCAAAAAATGGTGAATGCCTTCCACCCTCTTCCTTTTTCAACACATACACCAAAGCTTCAAACTTGGTGTGGGGTGTAATGGTTGCTGGTTTAGCCAAAACCATACCTCTTTGAATATCGATCTTTTGAATACCTCTTAACAGAAGCCCTACATTGTCACCAGCCATTGCTTCATCGAGAAGCTTTTGGAACATTTCAACCCCTGTAACAGTGGTGGTTCTAGTATCTTTCAAACCCACAATTTCAACACTATCACCTATCCTAACAGTACCTCTCTCAACGCGACCAGTGGCCACAGTCCCACGACCCGTGATTGAAAACACATCTTCAATTGCCAACAAAAATGGCAGGTCAGTTTGTCTTTGTGGGATTGGGATATAATCATCAACAGCAGCCATTAAATCATAGATTTTGTCAACCCATTTGTTTTCTCCTTTAACAATTTTAGGGTTTTCGGTTAAAGCCTCTAAAGCTAACAAAGCAGAGCCAGAAATGATTGGGATATCATCCCCAGGGAATTCATAAGAAGACAAGAGTTCTCGTACCTCCAATTCTACCAATTCAAGCAATTCTTCATCATCAACTTGATCTTGTTTGTTCAAGAAAACAACCATGTTAGGAACACCTACTTGTTTGGCTAGCAAGACGTGTTCTTTAGTCTGAGGCATGGGGCCGTCGGCGCCAGAGACGACGAGGATAGCTCCGTCCATCTGAGCAGCTCCGGTAATCATGTTCTTAACGTAATCAGCGTGTCCGGGGCAATCGACGTGGGCGTAGTGGCGATTCTCCGTCTCGTACTCGACAGTAGCGGTGTTAATTGTGATACCACGAGCGCGTTCTTCGGGGGCGGCGTCAATTTCGTCGTACTTCTTGGCGACACCTCCGCCGGTAGAGGCTAAAGCCATGGTGAGGGCGGCAGTGAGTGTAGTCTTTCCGTGGTCGACGTGGCCAATAGTCCCGATGTTGACATGGGGTTTAGTTCGCTCGAATTTTCCACGAGCAGCGCGTACGGTGAGAGCACGACGTCTGTGGGAAGCGGTGGCGGAGGATGAAGAGGGGGTGTGGAGGAAGAGATTTGATTTAGCGAGAAACGTAGAAGAAAGGAGTAATTTGGTGGAGGGTTTTGGTAGGGTGAAAATTGGGGATGGGGATGAAGAAGAGGACGAAGGTGCGGCGTATGTAAAAGAGGTAGCAGCGGTGGCTGCGGCGGAGATAGAAGCCATGAAAGAGAGGGTAGTTACAGAGGGAAGATTGAAGAAGATAGGATTTAGGGGGAACGGGAGAAGATAGGGTGGATGTGAGAGTGTGTGTGGCTGGACAGAGAGAGGAAATGAGGGGTTGGAGATTTGGGGGTTTTTATGGGTTGAAATGGTGGATCCGTATGGGGCTATCTATTCTTGTATGGTATGATGGTGTGACGTGTATTATCATTGTTCATTCCATTCCACATATGATATATCTTTGCACCACTAATGTATCGGATTCATTCATTCGACTCCCAATTTTTGGTTAATGTAAATTTTCAACCCACATCATTTTACTTTTACTTTTGTCATTTCACAATTCTTGGATTACATAATTTTTTTGAAAGATAGATACTTTGAAGTTTTCAAATTTTCTAACACTTTTTAACATTGTAGAAAATAAAAAGCTTAAGACTTTGATGATATAAAAGGGCATGTTGAAAAAGTGTATTACATGATCATGATTTCTCTAGTTCTGCTGTTAAAAAAAACTTCATTAAAGTCTTAACAAAACTTGGATTATAATCATTCTCTCAATTAAATATTAACTTTTTTTTGTCATAAACACACCACATCACCACCCATCATACAACGCCACCACTCGCATACCACCATTGCATTACATTATTCATACCACTCAATCCTCCTCCTCTGTTCTTTCTTTTTAAGGTTTCTTGTAACAAATTGGCCTTATAGATCAACTGTGGGTTTCATTTTCTAACAATTTTGGTATCACTCCCTCTTGTCTTTGTATAATTATATATATTCATGGTATGAATTGCTAGGGTATAGTTTCAAATATTGTTTGATTTCTATCCTTGGAATATCTAGGTTGTGAGTTGTTTTTTCATGCTAAGGTTATTATTTTTTATTTTTTTGGGTTTCAGTTTGCATTGCATTTGTTGTTTACTTAATTTCATGTTTGATTTTTAGGGTTTGGCTTTTAGTTTAATGTTTTTATTCAGTGGACGTGGTTATTGGCAAGAACTTATTGAATCCATCGTTTGGGTTTCCATTCATATTTGATTTATTAGAGTTTAGATTTATGTTTATTTTTTAGGGTTTAGATTTATAACGGTTTTATCTAGTTCATGATAAGATTCAACTTGGCTCTAGTAACACAATTGTCTTAGGCCTAGGGTAAGTAACCAAGAAAGGCACCCTCAGGTTGTCCGTATGGGTTACCCGAAGGCATTCGAGTGTGGTATCGGGTAGCTCATTTGAGTCCCCCAACCCAAAGCAAACTCCCCTCTCTCTTCTTTCTCCCTCCTCCCTCTATCTCTTATATATATATATATATATATATATATATATATATGTGTGTGTGTGTGTGTGTGTGTGAGAGAGAGAGAGAGAGAGA
>JAUEJL010109423.1:0-12625 GCA_032274825.1 Drosophyllum lusitanicum | reverse complement strand
GAACTCATTGTTGTGTATATCTTTGTGTTTAAATAATTCATAATTACCCTGAATTTGGAAACTCATGTTTATTCTGTATTTAGTAAGGTGAATAACATGGGTAATCTGTTTTTATCAATGGTTAATGTCTTTTTTTTTTATCAATTTAAGATGTTTTTTTAAGGTTAATAACATTGGGAAATTGTCTTTTTGCATTTAAGGTAATCTGTTTTCTTAATTCAGTTTCTCAAAACAAATTATGTAGATTAAAATTAGGGCTATATATCCAGGGATTTATATTAGAAAATATAAGTTTTTAAATGATAATATAGCCGTTCTTCAATTAGAAATTACAATAATTTGTGGTATAGTCAAAGTTTTGAAGAAGTAAAATCAGGGTTGATGATTTTACATTTTATCTTTATGTTATATACAACAAAAAGTTAATGTTTAAATCACAATAATCTTCGGTATGTTATTAAGAAAAACAGTTAGTGAGTTTATCAGAAATAAAAAAGTTATAGTTATTATGTGTGGTAAAAATTATTGTATAGGAAAATAGTTAGTGTATTTTATAATGATAAAAAAATTGAATGCTAACCTGTATGATTTCTGTGGTTGCAGATATAATGGTTGAAGCATCGATGCAAGTAACATTGGATTGTAGAGATGTGATGGCACGAGCATCTTGGCAAGTAACCTCGGATTCAAGCTTGTGACAAAAAAATGCATTACAGGTTAGAAATATTATTTTTGCAATTCATAGACAAAAAAAGTATTGTAGGAGGTTAAACTCTTAATTCTTAGCACATTACCTCACTTTGGTTGATATTCATGATTGAATCCTCAACAATCTTTGAAGCATCCATTGTGTTGGTATCAATCTTTAAAGAATTACGGTTCTTAGTATAAATGAAACTATAGAATTGGTTCTACAGGTATATATAGCCCATAGAATTAAGGATTTGTTGTTGTATTTGAGTAAATGATTAAAAAGGCAAGCTGTGATCATGGTAATCATTGTTTTTGAACAGTTACTTTGATTATATGTTTATAAAGGAGTAAGTATAATCCCTGATTATATGCCCCCATAATAGGCCTACCTTACTGCAGTAATAAACCAGACATAAATGAATATGGTTCATGTATTATAGACTAACAAGTATAATCCCTGATTATTAGCATAGTACTCCCCAAGTATACTGACTGATTATTATTTGATACAGGGATTATGGAAGCTATGATCGTGGAAGCTTGACTTTATGCTAATTTTAGCAAGCCGTGATTGTGGAAACTGTGATCGTGGAGGTACACTGCAGTAAGGTAACAGATTATATACATTCTAGGCTAATAATCAGGGAACATAGGTAAGGTAACTCATTATATGTGTACTTGGCTTCGTAACTGCTACATACATTTAATTTTCTTAAACGTGTTTGATTGCTGCAGTATTTTATATATACTAATCCAAGGTAATTATATCATTAGGGGATTAATATATACACATATACTAATTCTGTATAGATAATTAAACAATAATAAATATGTCGGCAGTTAGCAGTAGATGTTGTACAATATTGTTTCGTGATATAATAGTCTTAAGTGAGTACTATATTGTTTCTAATTCTCAAACTACATGTGCTAAGCAATCTGAAACATATATTTGTTAATTGGTTTAGTGTTGTTAGGGACATTCAATGGAATTAATTGGTTTTCAATATGAAAAGGTGGCAATTTTAGGTGGTTCTTCGTTGCAGGTACATTGAAATTAAGAATTAAATTGCTAATTCTGAGTTATTTGTGTTTCAGTTTGTTGGAAGAGTTTATTCGCATGGGTGAATCATGAAGTTGCTGATTATATATATGTTTGGCAATGATTATATGTGTATATATGTCGATTATATATATGTTTGAAGTATTGGTTTAAGAATTCAGTTATAAGTATTGGTTTAATGAATTTAGGTGTAATAAGTATTGGTTTACTTGAAAACAGGAATTTAGGTGATCTCATAAATCAATTTTTAGGTGGTTCTTCGTTGCAGGTACATTGAAATTAAGAATTAAATTGCTAACTCTGAGTTATTTGTGTTTCAGTTTGTTGGAAGAGTTTTGTCGCATGGGTGAATCATGAAGTTGTTGATTATATATATGTTTGGCAATGAGTATCAAAAGTGTCAGTTATGGCAATGAGAATCAATTTTGAAGTATTGGTTTAAGAATTTAGTTATAAGTATTGCTTTAATGAATTTAGGTGTAATAAGTATTGATTTACTTGAAAACAGGAATTTAGGTGATCTCATGAATCAATTTTAACTGTTTTTTAGGTGATCTCATGAATTCAGTTATAAGTACTGGTTTAAGAATGACAATGTAATAAGTATTGGTTTACTTGAAAACATGAATTTAGGTAATCTCATGAATTAATTTAGGTGATCTCATGAATCAATTGTAAGCGGACTTTATTTTCAATATCTATATATTTGTTTAAATTCACACATTGTGGACGTAAAGGAGGGGTATAAAGGAGGGGTAAAGGAGGGTAGGCTAGTAATTTTACTCTTCTTAAAATTAAGAGTTTTTTTATGTGGTAGATGCATTATATAGGAGTAAGATAAAATAAAATTTACAAGTGTCATTATAAATAAATTTTATTAGGCTTAGACTTCTCAAAAATTGGTTTTAACTCATGTTCAAGTTTTTAAAAATTATATGTTTATAAGTTAAAATTGTGTTTGTTATTTAATATGGTTCTTATATTTGGGATACGTTTAATTTGTTAAAAATTGCTTCTAAATAAATATTCGAGATTGTCGAGTCAAGCTCTAACCGATCTCTAATCCTTTCGAGCCATGCTTGAGTCAGCGTTATGAAGGCTTGTCGAGCTATCGAGCTGAACTTGAGCTTATCCTAAAGTACTCACGCCGAGCTCGGTTGGACTCGTTTGAGCCCTAGTCATAGCTATTAAGATGCAAAAGTTAAAACTTGCTTTGAAACCTACAAAAATGAATGTCATAGTTGTTAGTAGGGGGTTTAAACGAGAACTAATCTTGGTCTTTGATTAAAATAAATCAATAATTAATAATTATAAATGCTCATTAATGCGCTCGTTAATGACTTATTAATAAGGTGTATTTTGAAAAAATCAAACCTCTCTCACTAATGACGGTCCATTTGGATGCAATTTGTTATTAGGTAAATATATGAATGATTAAAATACACTTATTAATGAGTTATTAATGATGTTACAAGTTTTCGTTTGAATTTTTTTCATATATATATATATATATATATTTGTGTGTGTGCGCGTGCATTTTTGTGTACACCTATGCTATATATATGTATATATCATGGGTGTATAAGTATGTACTTATGTGCGTAAGTATTTAAAAACTATGTGTGTACGTGTTTATATATGTGTGTGTATGTGTGCGCACACATGTGACATATGAGTTAAATTTAGTTCGGTTCATATGCCAATTGATTTTTAAAATGTTTTTAATTCTTTACAAATCGTGCAAAACTAGTAATAAAATGATATTGGTCCGGTCTAGAAAACCAATTGAAATAGTTGATCCCGTACCAAAACCGACCATCCAATAAATGATGAGGTTCGATCCGATACCTAAACTGTTTCGGTTCGTAAATATACCATGAGCAACCCTAATATAATAATACATATAGCGCTTTTTTAACACTTTCTTATAATTTTAAACTTTTTAGCCCCTACTTTAATTATTACAGCTTTATATATATATATATATATATATATATCTAGTACATAAATAAGTTCTTTTTGGTCTACTTCATGATTATCATTTTTTTACAAGGCTCTTAGATAAATAAATAAAAGTTATAATTATTAAAAATATATTTAAACATGTTTTTAAAATATAAGAATAAAACCTGTATAATAAACTAAATTTTAATTTTAAGGGTTTCACTTTATTTTTTTATAAAACATGATTAGTAATATTTAACATAAATTAAAACAATATCAATATTTAAAAATAGATTTAGATACCGGCCTGAATTACTATCTTATTTTATTTTCTTCGAGAAAACTCAACGCTCTATTGATTTTAGTCATATCTGAAAATGAAAAAGACTAAAAAAATAAAATTAGAGAATTCGTAACTGGTAAACCGGCAGTAGCAGGTAATACACTAGCACCAAACCGGTATATAAGCAGCTCGTTTGCATGCGAAGTGGAAACCAGTTTCAACCTTCCCCCACCTTCTACTCCCCCGTATCTCCACAGTCCGATCAAGCTCCACCATGCCGATCCGATCAATCGCTGTGGGCAGACACGATGAGTTCACTCACCCCGATACCGTGAAAGCCGGGTTGGCTGAGTTCATCTCCACCCTCATCTTCGTCTTTGCCGGTTCAGGCTCCGGCATGGCTTTCAGCAAGCTCACCAGTGACGGCGCCGCCACCCCTGTCGGTCTCGTGGCCGCAGCCATTGCCCATGCTTTTGCCCTGTTCGTGGCAGTTTCAGTCGGTGCCAATATCTCCGGTGGACATGTTAATCCCGCCGTCACCTTCGGAGCCTTTGTCGGCGGTAACATCACTTTGATCCGTGGTATTGTTTACGTCATCGCTCAGTTACTTGGATCCACTGTCGCTTGCTTGCTACTCAAATTTGTCACCAATGACATGGTAAGAACAAAACTAATCTTTTTTCTTTATATAAAACAAATTTTAATATAGAGGCAGGATTAAGGGGTGTTTTGGCTAAGCTTATCACAGGCTTATTTAGTTATTTTCCGTCTTATTTTTAATAGGCTTATTTTCGACTTACAGGGTTATTATGACTTGAAATAAAAAAATATGTCGAAAAATAGGATTATGAAAAATAAGTTAATAAGCACATGATAAAGTAAAACAAACAACTCGACTACTCGAGCTTATTACAACATGAAGGGTATGTTTGGTATAAAGTTTTTTGAGGCTTAATGGTAGGGTGTTTAAAATAATCCGAATCCGAACATCCGAATCAATTATCCGAAAATACTATCCGAAATTTCGGATACCCGAAATTCAGATATCCAAATTTTCGGATTCGGATTCAGATAGTAATTTTTTGAATTTTAGGATATTCCGGATATCCGATATCCGAAAAATATTTTTTATTTTTTTACTTTTTTATTGCTTATTTATTTAATTTCCTTAACATATATGGTTTTATATACATGTATTTTTCATTTTGAAGCATACTTAAGCTATTTTTGGTGATTAAAGTTTAAAATATGGTTATTTAGTAATTATATTTCAAATATATATATATTTGAAATTATTGGATATTTCGGATATCCGATATTCGAATCCGAAATTTCGGATATCCGTAATTTTGGATTCAGATTCAGATACCGAAAACCAACTATCCAAAATTTCAGATATCCGAAATTCGGATATCCGGTTTTGAACACCCCTACTTATTGGAGCTGGTAGTCTTTTGTTTTGAAAGAAAAAACTACAAGTCATGTTCGGATAAAAAAACTGTAAGTTTTTTTAAACAAAAAAACTCTAAAACAAAAGACTTTTAAAGTAGCTTTTAAAACTAGTTGTAAACTTTTTATATACCAAATTATCTAAATACCCTCTTTAATTATTTTATAATTCCTCATATTTTTATAATTTGTCATTTTACGCTATTAAACTCCAACTATCAGCTAATTTGCCAAACACATATATGACTAAAATATACAGCTTTCAGCTACAGTGAACAACTATTTTCGTCAAACATATCCGAAATAAGAAAATAAGCTAAAAAAATAAGCCTATGATTAGCTAAAACAAATAGCCCCTAAGAGTACATTTCTTTAAGAGTAGAAAAACAGATCTTGCCCCTTAGAAAAGTAATTTGATGATTAAAATAATTATATGCACTATGTATTTAGTTCATTTAATCTAGTTTTTGCATCCGTAATTTTATTTCAATCTTTTTACAGGCCGTTGGTGCGTTCTCATTATCTGCCGGAGTTGGAGTGTCAAATGCTTTGGTTTTCGAGATCGTAATGACATTCGGGCTCGTGTACACCGTCTATGCAACAGCAGTCGACCCGAAGAAGGGTAGTTTGGGAACAATTGCACCAATCGCCATTGGTTTCATCGTTGGAGCAAATATTTTGGCTGGTGGGGCATTCACCGGGGCATCCATGAACCCGGCCGTGTCATTTGGACCAGCTTTGGTGAGCTGGACGTGGGCCAACCATTGGGTGTATTGGGTTGGGCCTTTGGTTGGTGGTGGGCTTGCTGGCCTTATCTATGAGGCCCTCTTCATCAACCAAACACATGACCATTTGCCTGCCTAAAGCTGATAAAAAACACGTTTTTATATGTTGGGTTGTGGATTGGTTTGTGGATGATATTGGATTGTGAATTCTCCGTATCGTCTTATGCTTTGTAAATTTCTTCCGGTTGCATGTGTTGTATGTTTCATGTTATCTTTTGTTTCTTTTACGCATTGGATGTATTTTTCCTCGGTAAATGATTGAAGGACAAAAGAAAAATTGTTTGGATCGTATTCTCATTTGTCAATGGAGAAAAACATAGTAAAATATTTGGCACTTGTTTACAATCAATCAGATGCTAGCAAAACTAACGCCGAGAATTTTGACCTGATACGAAATACGATCTGGACCCGATACAGAAAAAGTGATACGAACTTGAAATGGGTCAAAAGCAGGTCGATATGAAGTTCACACGGAAATAAACGAGTCAGGTTACGGTCAACCCGATAACATGAAACTCGTTTAAGGGTAAAATTAATATAATCTTCTTAAATACTTCAAATTTAAATTTTGAAAACAAGATATTCAATTCAACTAAGAGAGTGACATTTAGGCAATAAAACCCGATAAAAAAAGTACAAAATCTTTAAAAGTTAAAAACTTAAAATAAACAATAAAAGATTTAAAGTTAAAACAATATTACATCATTTTGGGTATTTTTTGTGTTGACTATATGGTTTTGGTACTTCAGCATTTGACTACTTGGTAAATTGGCTTCATAACTGTATTTAATAATGTATTATTTTAATTTTATTTCGGTTGTTTAATAGCAATATTCATTGGTACTTAGTGGGAGCGTAGTAGAAGTAAAATTAAAATTCGAATCAAACTGAAACAAACACCGAATTCAAAGTTCAAATACAATTGAAACGAATATTGAATATTGACGTTCGAATCTAAAAGAAAATCATATCCGAAACAAACAAGGAATTGAAAAAATTGAAAATGAAAATAGTATAAGAAAATTGAAAATATTCCCCGAATACTTTTTGGTGAAATGGCTCAACACGAAACATGACCCGAACCAGGCACAGAGAAAAGTGACACGATCCGAATCCGACACAAAAATACATGGGCTAGCATGGAATTAACGCGAACCTAATAACCCGAACCTGATCCGAGTTACCAGCCTTAAAGAAAACAAACCACATTTAGGAAACAGTTCAAGATAATATTTTATTTGTGATAAAAATAATCCATTTTCTGTTTTTAGGCAAACAGAGCAAGAAACACACCACCGCAAGACTATAATCAAGTAGTAGTCATTTTTGCTTCGAGTAAAACAGAGTGACATTAAACAATGTCAAAGATATAAAATTATACTCCAATTAAGATGAAACTATATAATCAAGATATACCTATGCGTGTAATTTAATCGTCATATATCAAGCAACTTATACATTATTTGTTTTGCGGGTTATGATCCTCTCGATCATGTTGTGATCAAACATAATGTATCATGTTCTCTCGTAAACATGTGAGTGTATCCTCTATTCTAATTCAAGAATGGATCCCTTTGTAGGTTCCACTCTCATGTTTGTAAGAGAACATAATGGATCATGTTTAACCATAACATGAGAGGATCGATCTTAACGCTTGTTTTACAGTATCAACAACTTAATTTGGTATTACGTACAATTCACATTCACATTGGTCGATACACGTATCGAGTTGCTCGAACTATAATATCATCATAGCTAGCGACTAGCGAGGTTGCTCTGGACCAATCAACTGGATGTCTCTATGGTGGTCTGGTTGCAGTGGTCTTGCATTTTTTGCCGCATGCTGCATGCAATTTATATATATATTCAGCAATAATTAATTAATTATTCAATTATATATTCTAGCTAATACATAAAAGATCCCCGAAAAAAGTTATATATTATACTTACATCGTGAACAGCCTCCCGAAGCAATTTAACTTGATCAAGCGACACAGTCCTCACCTATATATTTACCAAAAATCCGTCTTAATTATATATCAAGAAAACTTTTTTAAAATAATAAAATTAAAAAAATGCAGTAGCAAGTGATAATATGATGTTTAATTATACCTTCTTGCTGATGGTCCAAATGACACCTTCGGTACATGGAGGCACGGTGAGTGAGCCGATATAGTTGTAGTACCTTCTACAGCTCATTTTGATTTCTCTTGGATCGATCACCCCCGGGTGTCTGTGTTCATGTTCTTGTTTCACCAACGATGTTATGTTTCGAACCAACTAGTCATTGAAAAAGATTGATCGACCCTTGGTAAGCACATATCCGGTTAGACATGAAACATGTTACATTAATACTAAAACACTGTAAGAGTTGATAATTTAATTACAAGGGTCACATCCAAAATAATACATTTGATATGTTCTGTAATTTTCTCAAACAATAATAATTACGTCTACAATATTACCTTGGATGCCAACATGGCAATTGCTTAGGTAAATTTAATTTCCCAATTTATAACGTTACCTGTTTCTAAGTTATATGTATATACAACCGCTACGGTTGACATCATATATCATTTTCCCTTATAAATTATTCAATACAAAAGTTATACCTGGGAGAGAAAAGGGTTAGGTTTTCCAATTTTGTAGAGGACCCCAATAACTGCAATTTGGTGGTTGGAGGTTGGGTCTATGCTCTTGTGAACCATGTGTAGTTCCAATGAGTACCTACAAACAAAGTCGCATTTCTACAGACTTTAGTCAAAAATATATTTATTGATAACTATACTCTTAAATAATCAAATAGAAAATAAATTTACAAAGATATAAAAATTATAAATATTGTTATGTATGGCAAATAAGTGTTCTACAAATCATATCACCTTTTACCGTTGATGGAATGTTCGGAAGGGGAGTGCCAGTGGGCTTGTTTAAGTGCGTAAACCGTTCTGTTTATTTCTATCGAACCCGCTTTGCCCTCCCAATGAACCTGTATATTTAAGCTCGTAAATGATCAGGTGATCCAAGTTAGAAAATAGAATTAATGTAAATTTTTACATTGATAGTTAGTAAAATAATTGAAGATTACTTTACATATAACGACAATATAACATCAAAAAAGAATAAAAAATGGGTGGAGGTCCTCAATGTATACCAGCTGGTACAAAAATAATTGTGTGCACGTTCTCTTGGGTAACGGCTATTTTTATATTTATTTAATATTAATAATTAATTAATTAATAATAATAATAATTTACAAGTCGTGGTTGGGTTGTCTTAAAGTAAACAGCCGCCGCGAATAGGTACAACTAAAAAATACAAATGCATGGTTGCCTTCTGGATACATTTACAAATTAATTATTTTATAATAATATTTAAATTTTAATTTGTTTTTAGACTTTTAAATATCAGATAATTATATATATTATATATATATAGCTCACTCTGTCTTACAAAAGGTAAACTAATTAAAGGGACCTATATAAGTGAATTAAATTATTTTTTTTACATTTTAAAAGAGTGTTTTGTTAGACAATATATTATACCCTTAAATATGTGAACGTGTGTATAATGCGTGAGTGTGTTTATGTGTGTAGTAATATATGCGCATTGCGCATAATTAGCTAGTAGATCTCTTAGGTACGTACCGCTATATCGTGGCCACGGTTGATAATGGTGGCTGTGCATGGTTTGTAGTTTCTTGACAGCTTCTTTGATTTGTGAATGATATCAACTCTGCTATTGGATAAGTCGATCGGAGACTGCATTTTGCCATTGTTACAAGCAGACCAATCTTTATGTATCTTTCCCCAGTTATGGGGTCCTTTTTCACCCCCCTTTGCATAGTCGAACTCCCTCTCATCCTCTGTAGCGCGCCATTAATCAATAATTAGCTAGGGTTACAAATTAACCGACCAGATCAAATCATCAAATCAATCAATCAAATGTGTTAATATAACAAGAAATGAACTTACCGACTTCTTGGGCGTAGATTGAAGTGGGAAACAATAAAAGAAGGACTAGTAGAGACCCGAGGATTAATGTTGAAAGGAAGTACTGCATTGTTTGGTTATATACGGTGGTGCAGTGGAAGGACGATATATATATATGGCCGGGTGGTGCGAGAGTGATGAACGTACGTACGGTGGTTATTGGTGGTGGTCGCCGGCGGGTGGTAATGGTGGGTGGGATTTAATAAGCGAGTACGTACGTAGTTAGGTTAGGTCTTAATGTCTTATATTTATATTGTAAAGATAAAAAAGGTATGGATGGTGTGATGGCAGTAATTAATAAATTAAAGAAGTAATTTAATTTAATACGTTGTTGATACAATCAAGGAAAGAATTGAATCACTCACAACTACCATTTCTTCTTCTTTTTACTTTAAATGGAATCTTTTTAGTTTTTTAAAATTAAATGCCTACGGTTGCTTATTTTTAAGAAATGTAATATATAATTAAATATTAACCAAGTTACAATATACAAATTAATTAAAAATGCACTTAAACAAAAAAAACTTTTTAACAAAAACATAAAACAATCCTAAACTGTCTTCTTGATTCGTAGTAAGACTAAAATTCATGATCAAGAATAAATATTTTCTAGCCCATCTTGAGAGTCTTAGCCTTATGTGTAATTTGTTTGTGCTTAGCTTGATTTTTTGTATCGAGTTGCGCAAAAGGCAAGTAGAAAGTTGGAAACCTCAAAAGACGGGTTGTCATTTGTCAATTTATTTTTATATTTTTGAAAAAGAATATATATGATGTTTTTATTTTAGCAAAACCTACTTTTTGGTAATGTATGATATACTAAAAGAGAAGAGAATTTGCAGTATACAATTCATATTTTAAAGAATCTACTTTTGAAAAATAGTCGGTGTTCAACAAGTTTGTCTAAGAGCACATGCAATGAGTAGTAAAGTTCATCACTGACTATTTTTTGACCTTCGCGAGCTCATAAACTTGCTGTCGAATGTTCATTGTATGATTGTTACGGGTCTGCTTATGGTGGTGGTAACGGGTTTAGCAACCCGTTATTTGTTTTTTTCGACCAATGGAATTGAAGAGAAATAATTATGTATGTCAATGATTGCAATGATGCATGTTATGACAGAGGGCTATTAATGATGAGTTACTAGCTAGTGCTAACGTGGTGGTTAGTGATGTCAATGATACATATTACGTGTGTGAGTGCTCTAACAACATATGTAGTGGGTTCATTTCTAAGCTCATACTTTCACAAATGACGAGCCTTATATATCCATACATTTACCGGAAAAACCTTTTACGATAAATAATATTTAACAAGGCAAAAATAAAAAATTGTCTTTTGTCAGGGTGGTAGGGGATTTGTTGCAGACACCGGAGGCCATGTGTTCGAACCCTCCTCACATTATCCATGGTTGTTTCCTTTTTTAATTAACGTGGCTTTTTTAATCTTTTCTTTATAGTAAAATATTTGTAATCCTTTGTATTATTTGTTAGAGTTTAGTTTTGAAAAATGTATTAAGGTTGTCATCTTTAACTATTTGTGTATTCAACTTTAAAAACTATCATTTAATGTACTGGAGCTTCAAACTCTACCACTTAATGTATCATTACCTTTAATAGTAGGTTACATGTATTATTAGCAGGTGATCACCATGTTTTGAACATTAGTTTATTTGTAGTAATAATAATAATAGTAGTAGTAATATAATAATTATTGTGTGTCTCCATAAACATTCATCATCTTTAAGATTGGCTTTTTTAATCTTTTCTTTATAGTAAAATATTTGTAATCCTTTGTATTGTTTCTTAGGGTTTAGTTTCAGAAAATGTAATAAGGTTGTCATCTTTTACTATTTGTATATCAAACTTTAAAAACTATCATTTAATGTATTGGAGCTTCAAAATCTACCATTTAGCGTATCATTACCTTTAATAGTAGGTTACATGTATTATTAGCAGGTCACCATGTTTTGAACATTAGTTTATTTGTAATAGTAGAAGTAGTAGTAGTAGTAGTAGTAATATAATATTTATTGTGTCTCCATAAAAATTCATCAACTTTAAGATTAACAGATACACGTCCTAAATTGATAGCTGAATCACAAACACAGAATCACCACCCAAAATAGAAATAAGAAATCGATACATCTTCATCACATAAACTGAAATGGAATCAACTATGTAACACCGTAAATCTCAAGCCATTTTTTTAAATCGCTGCGGAAGCGTTTTCTAATTTCATTTAAACAAACATCCACAAAGTACAAAGTACTATTTACAAAAACACTACATCAAGTTGTGTTACAAAATATTTATAAAATACGGCTCGTCTCTTCTCAAAACACAATATCAGAGCGTTGGTCAAATTCCCCTTTCCCACAAACACAGCTAAACAGCCAAACCTGCAAAAAGCAATCAACCG
>JAUEJL010109412.1:0-12626 GCA_032274825.1 Drosophyllum lusitanicum | reverse complement strand
ATGGTTCAAGCGAGAACTATTTTTCGTACGAGAACTGCGAAAACCAATCTTGACCCTAAATAAATCAATGGCTAATAATTATGACGGCTAATGATTGGCTCATTAATGACTAATGATTGGCTCATGAATGACTCATTAATGACGCATTAATGAAGGGTAATTTGGGCAAATCAAGTCTCACACATTAATGACGGCTCACCCCGACGTAATTCACGGTTGAAAAAAATATATAAATAACCAAAATACTCCTATTAATTAGTCATTAATGATATTACAAATAGTCCTTGCAGTTCTCGTTTAAACTTTTCCCTATATATATATATATTTGTGTGTGTGTCTACGTGTGTGACCTGCCGCCACCACAAGGGGTGTGAATGGTGGCTCCGGCCACTTTTACAAGTGGTATTCTGTCTCAGGTGACTCTAGCCATTTTTGTTGAATCCCAGAACCATCGGTGGTCGGATATCTTCCCTGGTGGGGCTGTAACAAACCATCATCGGTCACAATCACCACTGGCATACTTCTTTTCCCCCTTTTTTCTTTACTTTCCATGGAGTTGTGTGTGTGTGTGTGTGGGTGTGCTAGACTATAGTGGTAGGGGACGATTTGGGGGTGTGGGTGGTGGTTGTTTCTAGGGTTTGTGTGTGTGCTCACACATTATTGCAGTGGTGGTTAGTGTGTGTTCAGTGAGCATGGGATGAAGAAGATGAAGATGAGATGAACACGAATTAAACCAAGTTGAACACATGAAAACCCTTATTTGCTTGAAACCTAGATGTGTGAAATCTAGGATTTTTGTTGTTTAAGATGAATCCTAAAACCAAATCAATGAATCATATATCGAAAAACGCACAGAGTTTAAGCTAAATCAAAGAACATAAATTGCAGAACACTTAATATCGACTCGTGTTCTTGGATGTTTGTTTTGAATGTGGTGGTGGGTTTCATCAAGGGGAAGGGGAAGATGAAGATTAGTAATAGTAATATATGATCCATTCTCCAAATCAACTCCATAATAAAGTCAGACAAAATTACCACCTCAGTTCTTATTTCTTTTCATTCAGTTCTAATTTCTTTTCATGTCTGTAAGCTGCCAGAAGCACAAGTGGTTACTCAATATAAATTTACTACAATCACTCAGCACACATAACATATATCACACTTTGATATAATTATACATTTACATATTTTTCTGATCCTCGTACTGAGGAAAGACATTACTACGTCACATCACACCACACCCACCCCACCTTACCACACCACACCACACCACACAGTTTGATCTTAGAATCCAGCCCCAAACACTTCATTCTCAAGCAAACCTTGATCTCCCAACTCAAAACCGTTAGAAAACGAACAACCAAATATAGTCTTGGACAGGTGCAAACCCGATTTGCAACCGATAAATCTGAGGAAAACCAAAACAAGCACCGACAGTGTTACATCGCATGTCCCATAAAATATATCATTTATATTAAAATGCTAGCAAATTTCATGGGATAACACTTTTGACCTATTTACTGGTGAATTAGTAGATACTAAAGGTGGCAATTCATATGACACATTTGACACATGTAATAGATGGGTTAGAGTTTGGGCTAAACCAGTTAGCGTCACAAACAACTTAGCATGGCTAACCTGCTTAATAAAAAAATCTTGGTTCAGGTTGACCTTCCTAACCCGTTTCCAACCCGATCAACCCATTTAAAAATATAATTAAAATGGTAAACATAAAATAATATATATTGTATTTTTTTTCTATAACCCAAACTATTCTGTGGTAACTTATGTTTATGCCTCAATTTTCATTGTACTTCTTTACAGTATTTGAATGTTGGTAATGTTTATACCCTAAAATTTTAAATGCATTTTCAAAATATTCTAACACTCACTTTCTAATAGTTATCTAGCACCTTTTAATTCTAGCCCGGGTCATAATGGGTTGCACAACCTGTTTAATAATCGTGTTTGAGTTAGAGTTGAACTTTTCAACACGATTAGTTAAATAGGTTGGGTTAGGGTTGAGACATATGAATCCACCAACCCATTAACAAGAACCTGACATGAATTGACACCCCTAGTTGTAATAGGTTATGTTATATCTCAAAGAGGTCAAATGTTGACAAAGTAATTTAAAAGGAAAGGGATCTAAAGTTACCCAAATTACATTTCTAATGCGTAAAAAACCTCCTAAACTAGTTTACTCAAGAGCTTTGATTATTGAACTAATATAACTTTAGTAATCAATTATATTTAACATAATAGTTAAAGTTAAATTTTGGAAACACTCAACACAACCCAACCTACACCAAAATTACTTTATGTAACCCGAACCTGTTAGGAAGGTCTGAGGCTGTTATGCTGCAGGGATGGAATTGTCGGGCGTGGCCTGATGACATTCATAACTCCTTGGGCAGTTTGCTATTGGCATTGGATACAAGTCAGAAATCTAGATTTCTCTAAAAAAGTAATTCTTAAAATCAACAGTAATTGTTACCTCAAAGTAGGAATTAAAGTTTAAACGCAAAAGGAAACGCCTAAGGAAAGGTGCTCGTTGACTACCCGCAAGCCTGCTGCTACGCAATATTGTGTACAAGGAATTCGACTTCTTGTTAAATTCCTACAAATTATTAACACCAAATGCTGAAAAACGTTATAAATTCACTTTTTGTCATTCCAAAACAAAATAATTATTTACTAATTTGAAATGTTTAATAATGAACTTCAAATTAAAATTACCTCAGCTATACGTTCCAGTTCATTGGTGCTGGCATTGGTTTCCAGGTTTTCAATCTTCCAACAGAACTGTAAGCAGAGCTTCATGATTCCATTTAATATCCTTGATACTGAACCAATATCCAGAAAAGACTGTGATATTAAAGCTGACAAGTATCTACACCAAATTTCAAACAGAGCACCAATCATGTAAACATCATATTTCACAACTGTAAGAAAATAATAATAAAAAATAATAATGTTTACTCACTCTTGATGGAAATCCACCAGCTCAGCGAAGTCCCGTGACTCCTCTATGTGTGTTTGTAGTACATTCCATTGAGATTCTATCACATCCACCTGAAAAATGAAAAATACTCGTAAAAGATTATTTATTACCAAATGATCAAACGGCTTATTTATAACTTATCACGTGAAACTGAGAGTTTATATGAATCCTACCTGGATATAAAACTGAAGATTTCTAATCAAGAATGCCATATGCTCTCTAACCCGACACATAGGTCTAAGTCTCTGTTGAGAAATCGAACCTTTTACACGTTCAGTGTGACATTTGGATAAATTTGAGTGATCTTGCTGCATTACATATTCCCATGATTTCTCTAATTCCATTTGTGTTCGTTTTAGCCCAAGTAAATACTGAAATATTCTACAATACCTGGAAATAAAATAATTTTAATGAAATATATACACACACCTACATATATGAGGTCCAAATTGCATGCGCGTACTAGCCTACTAGTATAGTAGTATATAATCCACGATGATAACTCTTTCCCATCAAATATCAAAAATTACATTTTGAAAAATTCAGAGAGACAATTTTACCTCGAGAGAACTTCTTGAGTGAAGAACAATTGTAAGGGCCAATCAACAGAATATTGTAAGGCAATACCATCCCAGCCATCAAGAGACGTCTCCAAACCAGTGTCAGATAATAAACTTGAATCACCATCAACATACTTGGACTTCAATACATCTACTTTGGATGATTTAATGTTAGTCCCAATAGCAGGCATCCTGTAAGTAGCTTAGGAATATAAGCTTTTGAAAACCAATTATTTGTAGTTACATTTCTAATGTGGAAAGTTCGGTACTTTTACCGTAACGTTACTCTTGAAAAATATTTATCATCGTCACTGATAGTCTTTGTTACAGCCTGTGTTACATGTATGCAGAAGATTATCCTTCAATCTAACACTAACTTAGTGTAAAACATTAATATGAAATAACGTAAAATAAAATTACCAGCCGGAATGGAACCATAAGATCAGCTTCAGCAGTTGATTGTCGAGGTGGTAAACGCATTAATTGACGGCTCTCCTCAAGAAAACTCTATCATATATAAAAGTCCTTATCAAACAGTACAGAATTGAAATCTTACTAAGCTTACTTAGAAAACACTGCTGTGAAATAATAAAAAAAAGGAATATGAAGTTTCTGATACAGCTTCATGAGGCCCAAAATGAGTAAGCAATAGATGGAAAGCAAGAAGAGTGGGGTCTGTTATGCACTTAATAAATTTGGTATTTTTGCTTTCGGTTAATTGCATACAGATATTAACAACTTTGGTTTCTATGGATTGACGAATATTGTTTGCCTGTTAGAAAACCGTGAAAAATTAACTAAGAAGGAAAAAATTGGGTGATTTTCGACTGGTTTCTTTGCATCAGTTCAGGGGAGAAATAAGTAATCTATGATGGCCTTCAAACAGTAAACAGAAGAAACTATTAGTCCATTACCTGGAAAAAATCACCCTTTGCTAAAAGAAAGTAATCTTTGATGGCCTTCAAATGCCCGTTTAGATCAGCACGTACAACCACAAGCTGTATGTTTAAATTTAAGAGTTACACATATATTACAGAAGTGGAGCTAAGCCGTAAACAGACAGTGAAAGCAAACATTTCTACCTGCCAAAGATGACTTGCTGCAATGGCCCTGATTGAATCAACCGCGCCCTCAAATGATCTTTTGTGGAACTCAGATGATTCCTGCACAAATATGCCACTAAATTTTATATGGAAAAAAAAGCACTGAAATTCAACATATTGGAAAAATCTTAAATTTTAAATATTAAAATTTTAGGGAAATCAAAAAGAGAAAAGAGAAAAGTTAATCAGTAATGTTATTTCCAACAGTATAAGGACCTTCAAATTTTTAAGCATTGATTCGATCTTATCAGCCTCCGATTGTGGCAGTAGTTCATCTGCCATCAATTTCTTATGTCTTGCATCTACAGAGCGGAAGGCAGAACTTGGATTACGAAGAACCCTAATAGCTTTTCCAGCAAATAGGATGGATTCTGCCACGTGCATTGGAATATATTCTGGCAACATATCCTGGAATGCAGAAAAGAAAATTAATCATCGATATTTATAGAAAATTGGCTTCTGAAATGATCTGTTAAACATCAATAGCTAAGGTGAATACTATATATTAAGTACCAATGAGATATGAAAACCCAACTGCCAATCGCTTAAAGATCCATCATTAACAGCCATGCGTGCTAACTTCTCAGCCATGTTCATGTGGGATGATGAATCATGCTCTGAGTTTCCTTCTTGCCTAAAAACATTAAAAGAAACATCTCCATTTGACAGCTGGTAAAAGTAGTGTTTCTTGCTGACAGATATATTTTTTAACTATCAAAAGTTGTGGAAAGCGAAATAACAACTCATACTCGCAGATGAAAAATTCTCCATATTGATCGTGAAGAATCCCGTACACCATCCAGGAAGCAAGTTGATTATACATGACCTGGTGTCCGTGCCAAAGAAGTCTATCAACAACACATTGATGTTAGTTTGTAGGTTTGACATCATCCAAAGAAGTATATCCTTGATAAATGAACTCAGGTAAGTTCAATATTTCATTAAGTTAATAGCCAGTTCTTGTTTCACCCTCAAGAAGAAGAAAATAATACCCACCTTTGAATGCAAGCCTGCACCTCTGTTACCCCACAGTGGGCTCGTTTATGTAGAAGATTCAAGAGTTTTCCACCACAAATGCCGTCACGCTCAATCTCTAGAATCAACTCATAAAGAGGTGGCAAAAGAACAAAAAACTGCAATAACCTTACATCAGTTAGAGCTCAAACAATATGAAAATCCAAATAGAAGACACTGTGCAATTGAATAATGATATCCAAAAACTCTACCTTGTTCAGGGATTGGGTAACTGTTGCTAAAATGGGTAGAGGATCAGATAGCAACTTCTGCTCCATATGCAAAACAGCAGATCTGTAAATTGAAAGAAACTCCACTATGCCATTTGCAATGGCTCTCCTGTAAACACTCTGATTCTTTGTTTTCTCTTCTAGTAACACAGAAGTGCGTGAAATAGGAGATACGTTTCCAGATCTTATCCAGCTTAAATTCCGGGACTTGGTAGCAAAACGATCAAGTTCACGATAGTAAAACCCCAATGTAATTGTTTTCTCAATGATATCCCTGAATTTTATAAGCACCACCACTCAATGTTGTCAGAAAAAATAATATCTGTAGACCAATTTCACCATGGCCAGTAGAACTAGCAACAGTAAAATAAATGCAGTGGCTTTATGCCCAGAAAATTCAACAGAGATAAAGAACGAATTATAATACTGAAACCCTAGTGGATTAACCAATTAACCGCTAAGCTATTACATTAATGTCAAAAGTTATGATCAAGTGAATTGAGACTGTAAAACCCTAGTGATTGAGGAAAATCAGATATGGGGAAAAATTATAGCAGAGAATGAGAAATACCTTTCGCTAGGCTCAATAAAGGATATATCGGAAGCAAGTTTGAAGGTAGATTGATCGGAGATGGAGTCGTCGGGGGACAAGCCAATAGATTTTTGGTGCTCTCTCTCGTCGATAATTAGGTCTCCGGTGTAACCTAGCAATGACAATAGGAGTTCGTGTAGCATTGCAATCAACAATTTGAAGCACGAATACACTCGCCTGAGATGAATTTGGTAAGAAATGTGCAGATGATCGACGGCGACCTAAAACGGGAAAAATGGATGCAGGCTGTCACTTCGTTTCAAAGTGTTGGGGCATCCAGGTTGATATCAAGTTCTTTTGGCATGTTCCCTCCAAAATGCACACACATATACTCCTTTAAAACCATGACCTATTCGAAGGTTAAATACACCGAAATATTACCACGTATTTTTATATTAATATTTTATGTAACGAATTAAACTTTATTTATATTAATATATTCAAGTTTATAAATTGGATTTTAATGTAATTTGTTTGAGTGAGACCTGTAATCGTAAAAGAGGCTAGACCCAGCAAGTAAATCAAACCTCCAATCAAAGAATACAAGCCCACTATTCCTTACCCTAAGTGGTTAAAGAAAGATAAGATGGATGGATAATAGAACAAATTCTTGGGGTTATTTAAACAACTCCATATCAATATTCTATTTGTCGAGTCTTAGCTCAAATGCCTAAATATGCCAAATTCTTGAAGGAACTTCCGAGCAATAAAAAAAGTTAGAGGACCTATCAACGGTAACTTTAAATGAAGAGTGCTCAGTCATTCTTCAAAATAAACTACCAACCAAAAAGAATGATCCGGGGAGGTTTACTATCCCCTGTCTCATTGGAACCTTATCAGTCAACAATGCCTTGGCTGACTTAGGAGCTAGCATTAACCTAATGCTATATTCGGTTTTTGAGAAGCTAGACCTAGGCGAACCCGTTCCTACTTGGATGTCTATCCAGCTTGCTGACCGTTCGATTAAATTATGCGAGGTATAGTCGAAAATATTCTTGTCAAAGTTGACAAATTTGTATTCCCCGTGGATTTCGTCATACTAGATATGGATAAGGACAAAAAAGTCCCTATCATCCTTGGTCGTCAATTTCTAGCCACCGCTCGAGCTTTAATTGATGTTTGCAATGGCAAAATCCCTCTAGGAGTAGATGACGAGAAAGTGACCTTTGATATTCAAAAGTCATTGACACATTCTTCATCCTAGGATGACGAGCTTTATTTTGTTTACATCTTTGACTGAAATTCTAGAGATATAAAACATGCTTTCATACAAAAGAAATTCTAGGATACAGATATCCTAGAACAAGGTGTTAACGATTTGGAAGAATTTGATCAGCAACCCTCCATTCCTAGCGATGATACGACCTCTGTCCTTAAGGTAATCAAGATCCTTGAGGTTGATGATACTCTTACACCTCAACCTCCTGTCAAGGATTCCCTTGCTCCAGAACTCAAGGAGTTGCCTACTCACTTGGAGTATGCATTTCTAGATGATGATTCTAAATTTCCCGTGATAATTGCTTCTGATTTGTCCAGTAATGAAAAATCTAAACTTTTAGAAGTTCTTAAGACCCACAAGAATGCGATAGCATGTAAAATCTTAGATATCAAAGGCCTTAGTCCATCATTTTGCACACACAAAATCCTAATTGAGGATGATTTCAAACCCGTTGTGCAACCTCAGCGACGACTCAACCCAAACGTAAAATATGTTGTAAAAGAGGAGGTGATAAAACTCTTAGATGTAGGATTGATCTACCCAATCCCAAGAAGGGTGGGATGACGGTCGTAACCAATGAAAAGAACGAACTCATTCCCACCAGAACCGTTACGGGTTGGCGTATGTGTATAGACTACCACAAACTTAATGATGCCACCAGATAAGATCATTTCCCCTTACTGTTTATTGATCAAATGCTTAAACTATTATCGGGTAATGAATTCTATTGCTTTCTTGATTGATTTTCAGGTTACTTTCAGATCCCGGTCACTCCCAAGGATCAGGAAAATACTACATTCACATGTCCCTATGGCACCTTTGCTTATCGAATGATGCCATTTGGTCTTTGCAATGCACCCGCCACATTTTAGCGGTGCATGTTAGCCATATTCCATGACATGATCAAGGACTCCATTGAGGTATTCACGGATGATTTCTCCGTTTTTGTGAGTTCCTTTGATCATTGCTTGATCAGTTTGAAAAAGCTGTTAGCTCGATGCGAGGAAATCAACCTCATGCTAAATTTGGAGAAATGTCACTTCATGGTGAAGGAAGGCATTGTTCTTGGGCACAAGATATCTACTCGAGGAATTGAGGTTAATAAATCAAAAATTAATGTTATTTTTAAATTACCTCCGCCTACGAATGTCAAAGCCATTAGGAGTTTCCTAGGTCATGCTGGTTTTTATCGGTGATTTATTAAAGATTTTTCTAAAATCTCGAGACCTATGACAAGACTCCTTGAGAAAGATGCCCCATTCTTGTTTTCTAAAGAGTGCTTAAAAGCATTTGATATTCTGAAAGAAAAACTCACGAATGCCCGAATAATGATTGCTCCCAATTGGAGTCTTCCATTTGAGCTTATGTGTGATGCAAACGACTATGCCATTGGTGTTGTGTTAGGTCAGAGGAAGGATAAACACTTCCAACCAATCTACTACGCAAGAAAAACCTTGAATGATGCACAATTGAATTATACCATCACAGAAAAAGAACTGCTAGTTGTAGTATTCGCTTTTGATAAGTTCCGTTAATATCTCGTCTTGTCCAAGACGATTGTATACACGGACCATTCCGCCTTACGCTATATATTTGCTAAACAAGACGTGAAGCTGCATCTGATCCGTTTGATTCTACTCTTACAAGAGTTTAATACTGAGATACGCGACAAGAGAGGCGCAGAAAATCTTGTTGCCGACCACATTTCTCGTCTTGAAAACCTCGAACGAGAAACTTTTCAAGACATCGACATAGATGATAATTTCCTGATAAGTTTCTCCTATTTTTACAAATGACAAATGATTGCCCATGGTTTGTAGATTTTGCTAATTATCTAGCGGGGAGTGTTCTTCGTAAAGGATTTACGTACCGGCAGAAGAAGAAATTCTTCGCTGATTTTAAGTACTACTTTTGGAAGGACCCCTACTTATTTCGAATGTCTGCAGACCAGGTCATCCGTCGTTGTGTACACGGTGAAGAGGCACAACAAATCTTGCAGCATTGTCATCATGGTCCGACTGGAGGTCACCATGGTACATCACTTACAGCTAAGAAAGTATTTGATGCCAGCTTTTATTGGCTGACAGTCTTCAAAGACGCTTAGAAATTGATTAAGGCATGTGATTCATGCCAACGAGCAGGCAACATCTCTGCCTGAAATGAAATGCCCCAAAATAGCATTTTAATTACCGAAAAATTCGACATTTGGGGTATAGACTTTATGGGACCATTTCCTATGTCTCACGATAATAAATACATCCTCGTAGCACATGTCAAAATGGATTGAAGCACAAGCCTTGCCCACAAACGACGCGAGGGTGGTTTGTAGGTTCCTAAGAAAACTCTTTTCTCGTTTTTGGACTCTGAAAGCACTAATTAGTGACCGGGGTACTCATTTTTGCAACACACAACTTGAAAAGGTGCTGAAACAGTAACTCATAGGTTCTCAACACCCTACCATCCGTAGACGAGTGGCCAGGTTGAGGTCATGAACCGAGGACTAAAATGAATCTTAGAACGTACCGTGGGAGGTATCCCAAAAGATTGGGCTGGGAAGCTTGATGATGCGCTATGGGCCTTTCATACTACCTATAAAACACCTGTAAGTACCACACCTTATAGGCTTATATATGGCAAGGCATGTCGTCTTCCCATATAACTCGAACACAAGGCCTATTGGGCCTTGAAAATGTTAAATCTAAATGATCGAAGTGCAAGTGAGAATAATGTGAGACAATCAAGAAGAAACCACAACTTTGAGACTTTTTGGAGAGGAACTTCAGTTTCTGCTACGAAAAGAAGAGCAAAACAGGTTGGAAAATGCTGGAAATGTGGTGCTCTATTCCACACCGGAGCCTGTAGAAATTTAACAACAACATCTCAATCAAAATGCGCTAGTGCCTTAAGACAGGATCCCATTAGGCTAAAAGTTGAATGAACCTTGAGACCCAATAACAATGCTAGTGAAATGATTGATCATTTGTTGTATCTATGAAAAAGTAAGCTTGAGCCCAAACCACATTAAGATAATGCGTTTACAAAATTCACCATCTTGCTTTTATGTGTGTCTCGTGTTTAAAATGTCTTTCAAGCTTGTTTTCACGAAATCTCTAACTGTCTGTCAAAAGTACGTAACAACAAATTTTTATAGAAGGGGGGTTAAATACAAACTTAACCTTTTTAAGTTAATTGCACACACTTGTACTTTTAATATAATCTTATTGATTATGAATCAAGAATTACATGTATGAGGAAGCGGAAATTCCTAATACAATAAAAGGTGGCAGCTGAAGTGTCTAACACATAGACAAGCTTCTCCTAAACAACTAATGTTCAAGAGGTCTAACACATGGACAAGTTGCTCTACACTTATGCAAACTCTAAAACTTTGCTTTGCTTAAATGCTTTAATCTTAGTTCTTTGAGAGAGATGTTCAGTGAGTGTGTAGAGGTTCGTGTTTTGCATGTTGTAAATGCATGTCTATTTATAGAAGTTCTTGGTAGAAATTTTGGAAGATCCTTCAAGCTATGATATGGTATTAGAAAAGACACAAATATTATTATAAAGCAAATGGGCAAGTGGCAGTATCACTTTACTTGAGTACAAGTATAGTGCTTGCTCTTTTAGGAAAAGATTCCTCCCATCGAGAATATAATAATATTATTTATCTTATCTTGTTACCTTGAAAATCCAAATTTCCTTTTTCATGTTAGAACTTTCTTCCTCGGCCATTCTTCTTCAGATTTGACTTTACTAAGATGTTGTTGCCCGCCATGCTTTAGTACTTTAGCAAATCTTCAGGATCTGAACTGACATATTAATTTTGTCTTCATTGAGAGACGTTGGGATGTTCAGTGATGGATATATATAGAGTTGTTGATGTTCGGCTGATTAGTTATTCATATGAAGCTTTGGACTTTACGCATCTGAAAGGCTTCAAAGTCTTTAATGAGTTGACTTCTGAACTTGTATAAATTTCAGATTGTCTTCCATCGTTGTCTTCAGCTGAAACTCAGTACTCAGACGGGTCTTTGTCAATACTTTGTTGATTGTAACTTTTATATCAGAATTTAAACAACACATGTTCAAATTTAGTATAACTGAAGGTATGCTTTTGTTACCATTAAATCCTACATATTTCAGTGGACAGGTTTGATTATTGGGCTGATATGATTATCTCCCCAACAAACACACCGTACAAATAGCGTGTTGCCATGGGAGGCTTAAGCCCGACGTATATACAATTGCTTGGAAGCTAGGTTTCCGTTTCCGTTTCCCTTTTCTTTTTATTTTCTTAGTATTTTTGCGCGTATTTTAGTCTAGATACTCGTGCGTCATTGTGACCGCTCCGGTACCTTCCTACATGTCCAACTAATGTGTTGGGATATTTTCGTGCCTTAACTTGATGAAAAGAACGTGGGTTTGAGCAAATGCGTTTGCAATCCAAATTCTGTGGAACTGATGTCCGCACATCCCTTCTACGGCTGCAAGACAGAAAACCCAACTACACCCAACAGGAAGTACCAAAACGTGAAATGTACTTTCTACGGCCGTACCTATCCTTTCTACGGATGTAGTAAGTCCCTTATATATGTTGTTCTACATTCAACCCACAGAACACACACTCACTCTCTCTTGCTTCTCTTTCTAAAACCTGTGATTCGAGCGATCTACCACTGATTTCACGTTTCTGGATCAAAATTCCTTCGAAATAGGTATGAATTCTCACCTTTGAACTCATATGAACTCGATTCCATGCTTTGTTGGGGAGATAATCACTTCACCCTTATAATTAACTCTGCCTATCTTAAAACATAGAATTTGATAATAACCAAACCCTACTTTCAGTTTAACTTAGAAAGTATTCAAACATGTGTTGTTTGAATCAGATTCATGAAAATATG
>JAUEJL010109401.1:0-12626 GCA_032274825.1 Drosophyllum lusitanicum | reverse complement strand
TTTTCCTAAAGTAACTGATGGGAAACTTCAATCCACAAAACTTTTATGCTCTCACTTCTTTTCATGTGATGAAAAAGGATAGCAAGGAATCTTGACTTGCAAATAACAATCGCTTAACAACTTGTAACCCTTGTTTAATGCTTACACAATCTTCAAGCCCCTTTTTAGAACCCTAGAAGAATGTGCAAAATGTTATAAGTTCCCATCCAATAAATGCCCATAAACAATAATTTCATTTCTTATGCAAGAATCATACACAATATCCACTCCTAACCCAACTAAAACTTGTAACATATATATAACAAGGAAATACCAATTTATTTGGTTTGAGGGTTTGTATCTAATGGTATCAATTTGATAACTTTCCGTTTTAGATTTAAATACAGGTTCGAAGAAATATTATAGATACAGGTAAAATTGGGTATCATCAACAACGTGTACCTAAATTATTTCTACGCGTGCAAAAATAAAACGCGACCACGGTAGGTCATTGTGTAGTTAAAGTGGTATGCTAATGGGACTTGATATTAGTTTAAACATAGTAGGTTTAATTGGATTGATGCCAAAGATATGGGGCTAATGGTTGGTGAATGCTTAGGGAAACAAAGGCAAGCAATCCTCATGTGATCCCTTTAAGCATGTGAACATGCACCCAAGACCAACCATCAGAGTCAACTACCCCACCCTACCCTACCTCCACAAAAACAGGTTTTCTTGGATAGATGGATATATACCAAGTACATAAGTACATACATTTAAAGCATGCATGCTTTACATCACTTGTACTTTGATAATCATGTATGTAGACAATCATTGTACTGCTGCCTATGTGCATGGAGCCAGCCACATGATCAATGTATTCTACTCCTTTAAAAGGTGAATCATTTTTCTCATGATTCCACAAAACTAGTTGGATACCCGCATACAAACTGAATTTTTAATTAATACAAGATCTCGAATCATTTAATTAAACAAATTATATTATTAATTAATGTAATAATATAATTTCTTATAACTATATTATACATATACATTCACATACCTCCTTAATATAGAGTAATTTAGTAATTTCAGTATTTGTTAATTAAAGATATATGTAGATATGATAACACTTAACTTATGTGTTACTAGCAGTATATAACATTTGTCTTTTATAGGAAAATGTTAAAAAGCGACAAAAAAGTTTTTACAAGTCGATGTGTTTTAAGATCTGTCCTCTTACTCAACACCTTCATCTTGCCCCCACTACAGGGAGGCCGTCATATTTTATCACATCGTCAACCTACTCTTCTCTCGTGATGGCTTGTCATCCTCTCCACTCGTCATTTCATCATGACCTTTTTCTTTTTTTCTCAATATATGGTCTATGGTAATTATAGAAATGTAGGTCTAATGATGTGTTAGTGATGTTAACGTGACAACGAGTGATGACAAAATATCAATTATTATTATGTGTGCTCTAATGACCTTAAGGTAATTGCTCCAGATTTTTTTCTTCTTTTGCGAAGACCCACTTACACGTAATCGTTATCTCTGCAAAGGACGAACGAGTACTACTAGTAAGCACAAAGTATATCTACAAATTCTTTTGAAAACTAGCTTTGCACCATATGGTTAAGGCTGACAATTTTTTGAGTTCAAACCCAACAACCTAAAAATGACCTGTTTAACGCTAAAACCGTAAAATTATAAAATTTTCTATAAAAGTTGAAATTTTAATTCTGAAAAGGAGATTGTGAATTTAAATCGGGAAATGATATCCGAGGGTAATAATATATGTCAAACAAACAAAATCTTAACAAGTTCAAGATTTAAGTTAAATAGGTTGACATGAAATTGACACGAACCTAGTTACTCGAATCTGACCTGAATACCAGCCTTAATTAAATATATGTTTTGTTTCTAGCAATTCACAAACTAAAAGGTCAAAATGGTAAAAGAAAAGAAAAAAAAAGAAGAGGTGGAGGAAAGGAAAAAAAAGAAGAGGAAATACCACACAAGTTTTCACTTTTCTACAACACGCACTGAACAAGCATGTTCTGAAACATTTCTTTATTCTTTACACATGCTACAACTAATTTTTGACGTATACAACATTTATGAAATACACATAGCTAACTTGCACTTTCATGTAGTGAACCAAAAGGAACTATGAAATAGAGTATAAAGTTAACATCTTTATACTAATAAATAGCAAGTACAATAAATTACCTGCTTATCTACAAGATAAAATGTTATTCTTGGCAGGTTGGATGATGTTATCTAAGAGGGTAAGTCGATAAAACCGGATTAGAAAACATAGAGACGATTTATACGCAACAATTATTACTTCAGACATAACAAAAAGACTCTCCTAGAACATTTATATCGTTAAACACATCGATAAAAAGAATAAGTAAAAGTTAATGTATCACCTCTCAAGATAACGAAAGATTGAGAGGTGATACGCACACCACCTAGTTTACTTCACACACTATATGTTTTGTTACCTATTATTAAAACGTCTTTTTACCTTAGAATACAGGTATAATTATCTATATCTTACCTTCATCTACCTAGTACAGCTAGACATGATTGAGTTTATGTTGATGATGTAGAAATCTAACTCATGTGATGGACTGCAGAAGGGTATAGAAACTGCAATTAGAAATTAGACAACCTACATGCACTTTGCTAGTAAAAGTGTAAAATGTAGCCATCTTCAACTGACAAACTCCACATGAAAGGGGCCACACTGCAGACCCCATCCACATTACTTTGTCCACATGGATGTGCAGATCTGACCACATCCACACCCAAACTCACAAAAAGGAATATAAATATAAATCTAAATATAATAATAAAACTGTCATCACACTTCCCTCTTAATCTTGAAATTTGCCACCCAATTCACTTCCCACATAAAATAATCCAACAATGCTTCCATATATTGCTTCAAACTCCCCTTCCTTCTAATTAAACCTCTAGCAGCCTCTTTTGATCATCAAAATAATAAAAAAACAAGCAGCAGCAGCAGAATGCTATTCTTTCTTTCTTCGACCCGATTTCGTACACAAAGACTGTCTTCGTTTTAAAAATAACTTGAACCCGCAATCACTTGATTATGGAATAGTAACATTAAAAGTTATTATTTCCTTATAAAAAGAGGGAGGGAAAACTGTTTGGTTCTGTACATTCTCTGTGCAGCTTAACAGAACAATCATAACTCTCTGTACAATTTAACAAGAAAAGCATCTCCTGTTTTTGTTCTGTGTGTTTCTTTTCTCTCTTTATAAATAAAAAGAGAACAGAAGGTTTTTAAATTCTTAATTGTGAAGAAAATAGCAGTGGGAGTGGTGTAAATGGCTACTAAGGGTGCATATGCACTAAGAGAAGATAAGCAAGGGCTACAGAAGAAGTTAGGATGCATGAATGGAGTTTTTCAGCTCTTTGACAGGCGTTATCTTCTCGGTCTACACCGTTGCAGGAGCCAGAACAGGCTAACTCCAGGTGCAAATTCATATATATGCATTAAATCAATGTGTTCTTACTGTATGTGTTTAATTGTATGTGTGCATTATTTCATCTGCAAACTGTTTGCTAAGATCATATAAAGTTTTCTGTTATGTGGTAGTATACGAATAGATTTACTACTTTTATTTTTTCAGCCTATGAGCTTATTAAAATTTTGATACTGCTCAAAAGCCAATTTTTTTGGGCTTATGAGATTATCAATTAAGTTATGGCTTATTTAATTTAATCAATGTTTTAAACCTGGGTTTTTAGTTGACCAGGTGTAACGAGTGGGTCACGGTTCAACCGGTTGAACCACCCTGTCAACCCGGTTTTATACACACACATGTGTTTCTAAGTTAGAGCTTTTGTGTGTTTTTCTAATAAAATTCCTTAGCTTAAAAAAAAGAGCTTTTGTGATTTTGTCGCTTTTATGTTGATATCTTGTATTGTCTTGTACCCTTATTCACATTATCATTATAAAAAAACTAAAAAACCCAAAAACCGGGTTAATAACGAATTGAAAGGACAGGGTCAACTGGTTTGACCGGAAACGCGGCCGGTTCAATACGGATCAAAAAAGGGCATCACCCCGGTCATTGTTGAACCACTCTCCTGACCGTTAAAAAATTGAATTTAATAAGCTCATAGTTACTTAAATCTATTGTAGTTGCTGAGCTCATAAGCAGAAAAAAGTTGAATTATGAGCTTATTCGAAATTTTATTAAATTGATAGTACTGAAAATAAGCTTATTCAAACACTTCTTTAATTATGGCATTATTTAATTACCAGAGTAATCATAGATTTAATTTTGTGGAAACAGCTAGATGAATGTATGGTTGATAGAGCAAAAAAGAAAATACATCAATGCAACACCAAATGCTATAATTACAACACAAAGGGCTAAATATTTCTATAAAAATCATATGCATGAAACAATATTCTATATAATCACAAATACTAAGAATTACTAATTGCTGTTCAGGTCAAGGTGAAAATGGTCAGGAGGAGTTCAAGAATACATCAGAGAAAGTCAAGGTAAAGACCAAGAATTAAAATAATAGCTTTTACCATATCTAAACATGATCAGAAGTATAAATAGTTAAGTGGATTTTGAAAAATACAGGATACAATAACAAAGAAGGTGGTGGTAGAAAAGAATAGAGCCTCTGTTGAATCATCAAGAAACTCGTTTTCTTCTTCTTGCTCATCTACCACATTCTCCTCGTTCGATTGTAGTAAGAGAGTTCAGAATGAATGGCAAATTCCCTCCGAACCCATATCTCCAAACTCACAGAAAAAACAACCAGATTGGTGTCTACAACCACCTGATATCAGAGATGTGGTTAAAGACTCGATAGCTAGAGAGATTCGTGTGACAAAAGATGCACGAGTTGGCCCTGTTATGAAGTACATTGATTCCCCAAGGCCCTTCATACACCAAAAATCCCTTCAATATGATAGAAAAGACCAAAACCTTACAAAGATTAAGAAAATTTCATCAAAAGAAGTCAAGGAGATAACGCGATTTTCTTGTGATGAAAGGGAATCAAAATATTCATTGAAGTCAAGTTTCAAAGTTAAAGAGCTTCCAAGGCTATCATTAGATAGTAAGCAAAACACAAACAGGAATTCAATGAATGAGTCAAAAAGTGAGCCAGGAAGTAATAAGAGACCATCATCAGGTGTTGTGGCTCGGTTAATGGGTCTGGAGAGTTTAACAACAGACTCCATTTGTGAAGTTGAGACCATGAAGATTAATCCTGCTGTTAGCGAAAAATTGGTTTCAGGTTCAAGATGCTCAAGACATGGTGATGAATGTAAGCATAATCATGTTTCAGTTTCTCCAAGGGTGTACTTAATACAGGAAGGCGGTGACCCAGGCTCCAAAAAACCTTCTGTATATGGTGAAATGGAAAAAAGGTTGAGCGCAATAGAGTTCAAAGCGTCAGGGAAGGATCTCAGAGCACTTAAGCAGATACTTGAAGCAATGCAGATGACAAAAACAGGGTTAGAAAACAAAGAGCAGTCTCTGGACATCCAGAAAACCGAACAAATAGGTTCACTAACCGTCAAGGGGACTAGCTCACCAAAGAGACGTGAGATCCTGAACCGAGGTGTGAAACCAGCCAAGATGGATACAGAGTCTATGATGGTCACAAGTGTTCATAATGCTAACCACAAGGCTAGAAAGCAGGTAAAGGATCAGACTCCAAAGAATAATATTGGTAAGGCAACTGGTAGGACACCAAGATCACTTTCACCTTCAAGCCCAAGAGAGTACCAGACTAGAGAAAAACCTGTATCCAGCCCAAGAATGCAAAGGTCAGAGAATGTTATGGGCAAGGAATGTTTCAAGGGGCCATCATCTCATTCGAGCAGAGTCAAAAGGCAATCTGATTTGAAGACCAGACACCCAAAAATCAAGCCCATTAATCCAATGCAAAACAATAAGCAATCATGTAGGCACAGTGATGAAACAAGAAACCTGAGCCAAGATGGTGGTACAGTTTCCTCCAAATCAGAATGTAAACAGGAAGTCACACAGGCGAGTGAGGTTAGTTCAGTTAACTGTTCAACATATTATACATTTATACATACATGTGTTTGTTACACAAGTGATTATCTTAACATGCATCAGTTTTTCCCTTTTAGAATAACTTTGATGAAAGATTGATAGAAGATAAGTCAGTGGTTGAACTTGCCAAACTTACCATGGAACAAGTGAGTCCTGTCTCAGTTCTTGATGCATTTTATGCAGAAGAGATACCTTCTCCAGTTAAGAAGAAACGGAATGCTTTTAATGGTACATTTCCTGTCTAGCCACCTATATATTTACTAAAAGAGTGAACTTTAACAAGAAACATATGAAATGGAAAACAATTTAGAGTATTTGCACAACATGATTCAGTTAGATTAACAAACCGACAATTTTCACTTGTGTGTTACTTTCAGATTATAACAACTTATGCGTTGATGAAACGGAGTGGAATCAAGCGGGGATCTATAACTTGGTGAACAATACAGATGCAGATGAGTTCCATCAAACTGAGTTATTGAACTCCACTGACACGGAAGCTATTGTCAGCGAGATTGAAAAATCTTCATGCGAAAGCACAAATGGCGACCATGTATACATCCGTGACATACTATTAGCATCAGGTCTTCTAAAAGATCCAGATTCTGCTGTCAGGATAACCCAGCTTCCTTCAACTGGCAGTTTGATAAAGCCTGAGTTGTTTGATATTCTGGAGAAAACAAATGATGAATGCCCAAGTTTTAGAACCAACGACAAAATCAGAAGAAGAATGATATTTGATTCTGTGAATGAGATTCTTTTCCACAAATTAGCAAATCCAGGTTTCTCTGGAGAAAGATGCAGGAGACTTGTGAATGGAGATAAGCTATTGAAAGAATTGAGGTCAGAAATAGATAATCTCCAAAGTAGCTCTCAGAAATGCATATATGATGAGGATGATGAAGTAAAAAACCTTGTAAGTGCAGATGTGAATAAAAGTTTAGAAGGTTGGAACAGGTTCTGTTATGAGGTTTCAGGACCAGTTTTAGATATTGAGCGTCTTATTTTTAAAGACTTGATTGATGAGGTTGTGAATGCTGATGAAATTCGTGTTCAAGATCGGCCAGGGAGACATTGTAGACGATTGTTTTCCATGTAAAAGAGGACACTGAATAGTGACATGTATCCACTGCTAATAAAACTGTAACTAAGAACAAATATAAACTACCTTATTAATTTAACTACTTTTGTGTACATGTTAAAGTTCCTTCTCTACATGTTTTTTTTTGTTTGTTGTCAAATAATCATATTGTCATGACCTGCCTAAGCTCAAGGCATTGCTCCTGAAGGTTGACTTCGGAAATCGGAAAGTTCTATATAGGTCAAGAGTCTTCAAGCAATCTCAAGAAGCTTGTTACTTTAGTCTTGAAGAGTATATAGAATGTATGCACAACCTTCATTGTAAATATATATAGAGTTTTTAGTGATGCATTTATAGACATTGGACTAGATAGATCTAAGCCATCCATTTAGGAGGTAGAGCTCTATATAAAGACAGGTCTGATTTGGCCAACCATATATGTATGTGTAGTTCATTTCTCTCCTGTAATTAAGTTTCCTTCTTACAATCAAGGTCCCTTTCCCATTTAGTCCTGTATTTTACTTGCATTGTATTTTTTTTATTGCAATCCTTGAACTGTTTACGAGTTAAGGATTGAAAATTGTGATACAACGAGATAATTACTACCCACATGTTACGGTGGGAATTTGGAATGAACAAAATATAAAGCTAACATCTCAACACAAATGTTTTAAAATAAAACGAAAAATTAAAACACTTAAGATTGCAATACACTATTTCATCATAGTCAAAATCAATTCAGATTTATTTTTCATATTACATAGAACATAAATATCATTACTCTTTACAATCATAAAATGTTTTAACGGAAAAAAAACTCATAGAACTATTATAATGTGTTATTATAAAAAAATAAAAATTTAATTTAACGCTATGATATTTAAAACACATTTGCTAGTCTGCTAGAGGCGGGGGATTATAGTATAAATGTAGGGGGAAAAAAGAACCAAATGACATGAGGTTGTGGAACCATTGACATCCAAGCTAGGCACCAACAAAGTTGCTAGTTTCTTGTCACTCGGCCATATTTAAGTTTCTTGTCACTCGGCCGTATTTACTAACATTTTTTAATTCTCAAATATTTTATAAATTAAAAAAGAAACCAACAAAGAAAAATAAAATCCGTTAAGGTATATTTATTGTAGTTTACAAAGAAAATATGTTCACTTAGATTTATTTTGTACTAGTTAAAAGAACCTTTTTTAAGGAATTACAAAGTATATTAATTTATTATTAAAAAGTTATGTATCAATGTATATTAATTTATGTTAAAGTGAAATAATTAGTATAATGGATTAATTTATGTTAAAGTTAAATAAAAAACGATGGGGAGAGGGATAACACTTTTACCAAAAAAAATAAAAAAGGTGAGCTAAATAGTTAATGTGTTTTGAACCAAAGCATCAAAGTTGAAAGTGATGTAGTTTTACCATCCCATCCAAGAAACTTAATTGTCCGTTGATGTCCTCTTTTTTAATATATATTATTATATAATTGGCCATCTCCAGCCAACTTCCATCGTCTTCTAATTTTGTCATTGCGCACACATTTGACAACTCTATATCATCATTTCAAGCCAACTTCAATTGTGGCTAATTGTCCATCTCCGGCCAACTTCCATAATCTTATGCTACAATTTGATGGGGGAATAGAAAAAAACAAACAGGTGTTGCCAAAAATAGTGATACCATAACCAAATTTTCATATTGTCGATTTTAAGGATTGAAAATTGTGATACAAAGCTAAACACCAACGTTGTCACCACCTCCAACATTAACAACTTTAAATTGAATAAGCTCAATAGTGCACACCAACCCACACACACCCTTATAACGTAGTTCTACCGTTAAGTACATCTACACCATGCATAATGTGAAAGAGTGAGTATGAAGTAAAATTGATCTACTTGAAACTTAAGGGACACACCATTGAGGCACGGCGTAAATATCAAGAAACAGTCCAAGAACAAAAAGAAAAGGCTTCAATTAGTAACAAAAAATTACAAACATCTGTCAACAAGTAAATTATGATTCTTTCTTTAACCTTCAAACTTTAACATAGTAAACTTATATAACCACATTACCGGACAATAAGTGATCACAAGCTCACTGTAGCATTACCAACTCTATCCAACCCCTCAACCAATCTTCTTTTAGCTGATTTCGCTCTATAACACCAAATCTCAAAAGCTTCACTCAAATCAGGATATTTTATTTGCTCCCCATTCATCCAATCTGCTAAAATATCAGCTTGATCATTTGATGGGAGTGCTGATAGTAGTGCAACTATCGCCCCTTCAATATTCTGGCATAAATCGTCATCCATCTTGTAAGGATACCCGGTTTCCTCATTCCCAATCGAATCAAGGATAGGCTTTGTTTTTCTAATATATGGAAGCCATGTTTTCAATAATTTTACACGACGCTCCGGTGGAATAAGCACATTCCCATACCCAACTGCATCTAATACCTTCCAGTTTAGTTCAATAATCTTTTGTTTCAGACCCCACAAGCTACTTTTCAATAATTTATCTTCTATAATCCCGATTATCCTACTCGAAAAGTCAATCCATTTGTTAACAAACTCTTTCATTAGGCCCATTTTTGAAAGAATGTTACATATCCAACCAAGATCCGAAAGAGACTGCATTACTCTCTTTTCTGTTGTCTCATTGTCGGTCTGTGAAAGGAAACAAGAAAGTTCTTTATCAAATAAAGAACAAATGTTCATAAGTCCCTTCTTTGACTCTGATTTGACTTCTTCATCAGCTATAACTAATGGGATCTCTTCATCATCATCACCTAACATGTACTCCACTTGTTCTTGAGCTGAAGTTTTCAGCTCATCACCAAAAGGAGGTGATGGGTAAACAATTGAGGTGGCAAAATGGATGGCAGAGATGAAAACATTTTTGGTGGCGGTATAATCAACCGGTTGAACACGAGCTAATATGGGCATTGCTACTGGACCCAGTTTTGAAACTACTTTCAAAATCAATTCTTCTTCTTTATCTTCCCACGGGATAGCTTCCAAGTATTGAATGCAGCTTTCCGTGATTTCTTGACAGTTAAATTCAATTGCTAACTGAAGAACACCAAGAGCAGAATGAACAGAATTCCAAGATTCCAATAGAGAATCTTTGGAAAGATAAAGGCATTTTAATAGGTCGACATGGTGCTCATAGTTGCTATCCGAACAATAGATATCAACAAAAGCACCACAACTTGAATCAGAGAGTTTCTCTGCAAAAAACTTACTTCTTAATTTGAGGATTGATGAATGCGAATGAAACAACTCGGGTTTTCCTTTGTTGTTTCTTAGACGTACAGTAACGTCACTTGTGTTTATGTCGTTAAGCCAAAAAGACACCGAAAAAATTTCCATGTGTTCGATATGCATGCTACCAATTTCATGCTTTCTGCAACATATAAATGAATCCGTTTCAGTTTCAAAAAATCTTCAATGAATATCAATATGTACCCTCGAAACTTGAAGACTTCACAATGTTTTGTAGCTGAAAACTTGAAATCCAAATGTATAGAAAAGAAATGAAATCTAAGTGAAAAAAATATTGATTAATAAATTTTGAATCATTGAATATAATAGTTAAGAAATCATACAACTCTACACAGATCAATGCAAAAGGGAAGTATTAGTTGTTTTTCCATAAAAGTTTTACTAGTCCATATCCCAAAAGTCAATATATGACCTTATCAAGGAATTCAAACATTAAACTCGAAATTTGAAAATGACATGGTCAAAATTTGTACTTAAATAGTGAATGAAACAAATATTTTGTACTCGTAAATGTAATATATAAAAATTTATCTTTGCATATACAGTATCATGATCGACACAACTTCATTGTTAAAATAATCAAATAAATATTCACAAATCACAATTACTAACACGAAATGAATACATAACCCTATTACAGCAATTAGATGTAATTAATTCACACAATTAACACACATTTTAATTTGATCAAAAGAAAACTCATTGTCACATAACCCATTTTCGGATAATCATCATACGAACTAGGAAGGACAACGAGGCGGGTTTCACATTCCCCATACCCAACCCCAAAACTGAAATATATCCCCGTCCCCAACCAGAAGATTAATCCCTGACCCCGACCCCGACCCGATAATTGGAAAAAAGTTCATCAACACAGCCCCAGTAAATATTGAAACCATCAACAAAAAAACTGAAAAATCATGTTCAGATACAATCATACAAACTAAACCTAAATTGATGTTGGAAGGTGATTTTGGCAGTGACAGCAGTCTCCGGTTATCACAAGAAACAGGAATCCTTTCTTCCTAAAATGAAAAATTAATAACTTATGGTTTTTAAGTTGAACCGGAGATTATTATATCGACTAATTCACAGTGATAATTCACAGATTATACAACTACGACAATAATTTCAATCAATTGAAGTTCAATAGCTAATCTACCTAGGTTTGGGTTTGATTGGAAACTCAAACCCGCTAATTGACAACAGTATAGCCTAATACCAAGTAAACTACATGTTACTCACACTAATACTCAATCCTAATTAGGATCTACAAGAAAATTTTAGAATTTAGGTTTACCTATGCAGATTGGGAGCGAGAGTAGAGATATCGAGATCGAGAGTGGAGAAATCAAACCTTCGTGACCTTATGCATCGACTGTTGAAGAAAAATGAGGAATCCACGAGGACGATGATCAAGAGCAGAGAAATGGAGAATGCCTTTGGGAGTAGAGATCGATGGGAAGTTAGAAGAGTGAAGAGAGTGCCAAGTAAACCCTAGAGACATTTATATACATACATATATGTATATATATACACACACTAGCAGGGTAGTCGTGCAATGCTACGACGACAAATAATTTTTGTTTTACAACACGTCGCTTTCAAGAATGTAATGACATGTTATTCACGAGATTCAATATCACAAAAAAATAAAATTCTACAGAAACATGTTCGCTTTTTTCCAATTTTTTTATCTGCATTAACTATTTATTAATTTTAAAAATAAATTCTATAATACATTAAAATAAGAAAAAAGATTTATATTTATAAAATAAGGAGAGAAAAGTTAATAAGATTTTAAAAATTATGTTGATGTGAGTGAATAATTGTGTTTGTGTGAGAGTATATTTTAAATGAATAAAAAATTAAAGTAAATTAGGAGAAATGGTGAAATGGTTAAAGATTGAATGAATGAGATTAATTTAAATAGAATGAGTCATTAATTAGCTGTCAATGGCTAAGATATTTAAATTAATCTCATTAATTTCATTAATTAGCTGTCAAAATATCTTAGCCATTGATTAATATTAATCAAGGGCTAACATTGGTTCTCGCACGAAAATCAGTTATCATTTGAACTCATATATATATATATATAGAAATAACATCAATATAGAACCACTCTTAAACATAGAACCTAAAGAACCATTTTGGGCCTTTAGATTAACTTGATC
>JAUEJL010109400.1:0-24935 GCA_032274825.1 Drosophyllum lusitanicum | reverse complement strand
ACAAAATATATCACAAGTTACTAAACATAATTTATAAACAACCTATAATTAATTACATTAATATACAATTTTTATAATACTCCCTCACATTTTCTTAAAAGCCCCTCACATGTTTAATAAAACTCCCTTACAATTTTTATCCAGCTCCCTCCTAATTGGTTTAAAATTCCTTTTTTACAATATGACATCATCATTCTTAAAACATGATTTTTTAAAAAGGATAATTATGTCATTATCTTTTTCTTTTAAATATGTTATAAGATAATATAAGATGATAGAAAATAAAATTAAATACTAGATGTCTAGATGTACGTACCAGCATATGTACACGTGAAACATCTGCATTTTAGCCTTCAATAATATATCTACCAAAATAATTACGCCTTAATTTAAACCCTTCAACAACCAAATGGCATGTACATACTAGCTGTACAAAGTTGTTAAAATTGTGTCTTTTTATAATTATGGGTTTTTTTCTAATTGTACATATATAAAAGTTGTAGTTTAGAAATAGGTTTATAGTCCTAGTGTATTCTGTTGTTTAAAAAAAACTGTTCAAAAAGTCACGTGTTCTTTTAATAAGTGATATCCATTAATTTTAATTTCTCACTTTCTCCGTTGATTTTATAAGTGGAAGAAAATAATAAAAGAATGTATTACATTATTACCTGTCTTTTTTTTTGTTTAGGCTATTAAATAGTATATTCTACTTTTCAAAAAATGTCGATATAGGTAATTTACTTTTTTATTACCTAAATAGGTAATCTACTTTATGGTCACATGTTTGAATTTTCGGATTGCACCCATCGTTTGATCACCACCAAACCTTGGTGCTTTGATCGGAATTCTTTCCTAGTAGTGATGGTGTCTGATCGAAAATTTCACTTTCTCTAACCTTGGTGCAAACTCCGGTTAGAGTCAAACTCTAATCGAAAATTTCAACTTACTTTAACAATTTACCACAAAGTAAATAACCTATTTAAATAATAATTACCTGGTCTGTCGACGCAATTGACCATTCAAGAGTCCTGGAGATGCATGCATAATTGAAAATTAATGTTACGTACACTTTGCTTACGTAAGCAATCATTTGTCATCAAATTATTAATACTAGTTTACTATGCAACAGCTAAAGTTTGATATGATGGAATTGTAAAACCAATAAATAAATGAAAATCAATATGAACACACGTTCACTTAATCTATACCTATATTTTAAGAGGATTTAAACGAGCAACTTCTAAGAGTAAGGGATATTTTAATCACATATACTCGTCAAGTGCTCTTTGGTGTGTATATATATACTTTGTTCTAACAAAAGCTAATTAATTACATTTTCAGATTAGAGCTAAAAGTACTCTAGTTTTCCTTTCACACTATATATATATATATATATATAATTATATAGATAGTTTGAGTATTAAGTTTTTATATCACATTAATTTACAACTACTATTTGGTAAATTAACATATATACATGAGTGCATATTAGATTAGGCAAACAAAAGTGTAACTCAATTAACCATGATAAATAGACATATATAGCCTTCAAGTTGGATCTGGTACGAGTTTGCAGGGTAGAAATCAAGTGGACTAATTTGCAATAAATGGTTAATTAACACAAGGCTGGGCCACGATGTGCATTAAGTAGGCCACCGTACGTCAAGGACAAGTGAATTTTAGTATCTTATTTTTCTATAGATATATATACCGGATCAAATAAGAAAATTTTTTATTTGAAAAAACGTGAGATCATATTTAAGCCATTAGTCAATTAGATGAGAGAAAAAAGAAAGAGAAATCACCAACTGTGTTGTCGTCGATTTGAGGACTAAGGATCGACTGGCCAGCATGGGAGGTCGATTACTCTTCGTCATTTTTCCATTTTCATTTCTTCGACAAAAATGGATTAACCTACGATGATAGAGGTGGATTCAAAAACCATTGCATCTAGATAGATTTATGTTTTATTTGCTTCTTGGTTGTGGTAGTGTGGAATTAGAAATTTCAAAGATTTTAATAAAGATCCTAGTTTTCGTTCCAAGTGTTTTTATTATGTATGGAAAAGATTGTCTTGATACAAATAATATAATTAATATCAAAATGATGTGTAGTTGATCGATTGTTGATGTCACTCATTTTATACATAAAATATCGTGATATAACATTTTATTTGTTTAGTTCAAGATGTTCACATTTTGAATATGTTTTCTTTTCACTTTAGAGGTTAAATTGGAATAATTTGTAAAATTGGTCAAAAACAGAGGTGATTCGATAACTTTTGAAAAAACATACAAGTTTAGGAAAGCACTATACACCATTCTGAAGCTTTGCATGTGCCAAGAGTTTGGATATAGGGTTACAACAAACCCTGGAACGAAAAAAAGAGATATCCGGAATTTGAAACTTGCGCGTTGTGCAACCTTTAAAAGGTGCATACCGCGTACTTCGAATTTATGACTATGTGCTTTTTCTCCGTTTTTCAAGAGGCAAACCTTTCTAGGGGTTAGTTTCGTCATTTTTAGGTTCCTTACGAACCACAATCTTTCCTTTTCATTAATTAGGTTAGAGATCGGTATTTTTACGTCGTTGACAATTGTTGAAGCACCATTGCTTGATTGAGCCTAGAGCTTGCAACTTGTAAGTCACAGAGTAGGTACTACATAATAATTCATTTGTAGAATGAGGATTAAATAAAAACTAAAGCCTTTTAATTAGTTAAACAAGCATTCACTTTTAATATATTTCTTTATTGATATGAATCAAAGAAAAACAAGTACAAGAAAGCTGAAATTCTTAATACTATAAAAATTGACAACTAATTAAGTAATACACATAGACTAACTTTTCAAAAGACTACTAATGTCTAAAAGTGTTCAACATATGATGAACGAGCTTAAATATTACTCTCTCAAAATGTTATTCTATATATTGCCGAGATAAGTTAAAATCGTATTAAACCATGACATTCAGTCATGCATCAATAGATGAGAGAATAATTAGCTTTTGAAGACAAGTCATATTAAAGTACAAGACTGTCACAGAATAAATGAAACATAAGGTATTTTACTTTGTTGTACATTTCTTTCTCAATCACATACATAGATTGACAATTTAGTAATCTATAGATATATTAAAAGAAAATCATTATTGAAAAATTTTCTTTAAATAAAAACCCGGTTACTCAAAGCCTCTCATTTTTTCAGTCTTGACTACAACAATTAGAAATTATCATATTTGTACTATGAAACCAATTTTGACAAAAATTCTAATTTTTTTACTACCATGATTGACTTACAACAAACTTGATTCTTTATTCTCAATAGTTAAAATTTTAAAAAATTTGATACACTAAACTTACTCAAAACTATATTTTAGAAAAGTTCAAATTTGACTTTCAAGGTAAAGCAAACTTTGTACTACTTTTTAACTTGAAAGTTGAAGATTGACGAAGCATGAACTTTATGGTGTAGTGATTTTGAAACATACAGTTTGAAATATTGTGATAATTAAATATGATAACTGTTTTTATTTGGAGAGATGATGTACTAAAATATTTATTGTTGAATAAAAGAAGAAACATTACTTATCTATTTTATATTTTCATCTTATATTCATTCCATTACTTATAATGCTCTTGGTAGACGATTAGTTTGCTCTCTCACCTTCATAGTCAACACTCTATTGGAAACATTTTTAACTGGTCAAGAAGAATAACTGTTGCAATTGGTTCTACTATATGAATTATATAAGCTCTTCAAGATCCATCATATCAATTAGAGTATTTGTAATTAATTAATTAAGTGTCATGACCCATAATACAATAAACATTCTCATGTTTGTCAGTTTCTAATATGGTTTATACATATTTGCAACAAGTAAATACAAATGTAGAAAAATGGGAATGTCTTATAATAGTTCTTTTACATGATTTTGGAGTGCAAGAACAAAAATAGTAGTTAAGAGTAAACTTCTATTATTTTATTTGTAATTAACTTTACTTGAAGATTAATTGATCTTTTGGGCTTTCATTCATGTTTATAAAGATCATTTACTATTTTTTCAAGGACACGACATGTGATGAGAATGTGTGGAGAATTAGAGTTAAGGTAGATGAATAAAGTTTTTGATGGTTTGTAGATGTTACGTACTGGTACACCATTTAAATGTTATAAGCCATCTTAGGCTATAATAATATCATCTTATAAAAATGTAATAACAAGTTAAAAAGAAATATACAAAATAATACTTAAGTTTATAATATTTAGGTAGTTTCAAAATGGTGTCTTATCTCGAATATAGAAATAAATTAGTATAAATTTTAGGTACTAATGCTTATGTATTTCATACTTTAATAGTCTAAGGTACTTAATTGACTAACATTTATGTTTCTTGATTGCTTTTAGGCTCAGTAGTTGTTAAAATTTCCCTGTTATTTTGAATAGAACTTTTAATTATATAAGACGATTTTACATATTCTTAAGACGTGTTTGTTTCAAGCTTCAAATATTAGGTTTTCTTGTAATTTTTCTAATAAAGCAAGTGATGTTATGGAGGTATATATTTAAAGGCATACTTTTAGAGTCTTGATTTATACCTTTAAATTTGGTTGTATTCATGAAAGCTTAATGCAAGTTATTCGATTTGGTACACATGTTATCCAGGTAAAGATAGTTTCACACAAGAATGTGGTGTTACTACATATATTTCTATAACCAATTAAGTTTCAACGAAGACAATTTCCTTTGATGATTTGTTTCGCAATGACAATTAACAAAGTCAGGTCAGTCTTTGTCTAATGTCAAATTATTTCTCATGCGACCGTTTTCACACATGAACAGTTATACATTGTAGTTTCACGTTTTAAAAGAAAATATTTGTGACAACAATGTCAAACTTACTGACAGAACAGTTAATGTAGTATATAAGGAATCACTAAAAAGAATATAATCTTTGTTCTTATGTGTGTACTTCAAAAAAAGTGTATTTGCTCACTTTTTCTTATTTACTCTATCAAAGTTAATGAATTGAGTAGTCTTTTTTTACTTAATAAATTACTGTTTAAAGTTTACTTGTACAACACTCGTGCGTGCACGGGTCCTTACACTAGTATATATATTAGAAGGAAATAATTGTTGAAAAATGTTTCTTAAATAAAAATTCAATTAACCAATCAAAACCTCTCATTTTCTCAATTTTGACTGATAGTTTTAATTTTGACTTTCACAATTAGAATGATGGATTTACTGGAGTGTATAGAACTAATTATGAGAGAGTTATATGAAAATATACATGGGGTGTTTGTATAATTATATATTATATTTAATTGTATATGTTTATAGTTTTCTTTTTTAACTTTTAATGTATAATGTCGGTATAAATATAATTAAAATGTTTATAATCGTCTCATTTTTATCTACGTTTTGATATAAATTTTACCGTAGTGACACAAAATTTTAAAAAAAATATTTTTTTAATTTTTTATTAGTAAAAAATATATATTTCATAACAATTAAAAAATGTGTTGATATCTTTGATTTTGTGTAAATCGAAATGTAATGACACTTAATATTTTCTATATGGGAATATGTATTTTCTTGATCATCTTATTTATGATTACATGATATCATTAAACATCTTTTTGATCGAAATTATTTTTAAGAGAAAGTAATTTTGTTCCAACAAATGAAAGAGGTTGATCACATAAATGATTACATGATATCAATGTTAAAAGTTAAAACACTATGGAAGTATCATATTTCAATTCAAATAATATATGTTAAGGTGAACTTTCATATCATTTTTTAAAATCATTGTACACACCGAATATACTTAATTCCCTCAAGATTTCATCTTTGTGACGATGATAGTAACCTAACAAATAAAACTATTAATGTAGTATATAAAGAAGTATTACGAAAAATATGAAAGCCATCTTAATTCAATCTTCGAACATTCGATAAATATGTTGTTTTATTAGTTATTTTTTATATAGATATGATTTTGTTTGTTTAAATTGTTTTATATATTTTATTACATTTTAAATGTTTTAGATTTTTTAAAGCTTCCTCATACGTGTATGGACTATTCAACTAGTAATGTATAGTTACAAACTTACACTATCCGTTAAAGACAAATTGCATATGAAATATAGTCAAAATAGTGTTCCTAAACAAAATACGTGCATTTAAATCTTAGGGTAAAGTAAAAAAAAGACCCTAAAATTGAAAGAATTAAATCCTTCTAAAGTCGGTATGGATATTTATTAAATAAAAACTCGGGACCATATTGTCAAAGACCTAGAACATGTTGACCTTTTTCTTACTTACATAATATATTTACTTTTTGACCGATTTAATACTTAAACGAGTTAGACTTACACTTGTGGTTGAGTTTAACTTTTTTTAACAGCTACACTCATCTAATTTTACATCACAAGTTTACTACCGAGAATTTAACTTATTAATGAATATAACAAAAAAATATAATATACCGAATAATTTAACATAATTCATTATTAAATAGAATTATGAATTGAATTCAAAATAATAAAGTAACACTAATCAAATATCAAAATGCCAAAATCACATAGTCAAAATAACAAATACCAAAATGATGTACTTTTGTTTTAACTGTAAATCTTTAATTATTTATTTTAAGTTTTTTAACGTTTAAGGGTTTTGTATTTTTGTTTGATGGGTTTTATTGCCCTAAGAGGCTAAGATATCACTCTCTCCTTTGCATTCAGTTAAATATTAAAAAAAAAGTTTATAATGTTACAGTTTTACCCTTAAATGAACTACTTTTAGGTTGTCGGGTTAACCCTATCCCGACCCATTTATTTTCGTGTCGACTTGCTTTTGACCCGTTTCAGGTTCGTGTCGACCCAAAAATTACCAACCTTAATCTCCACCTCCTACAACCACCTGCCACCACCCATCGCCATCACCACCACAATGCCTCACCCATAGCCAACCCCCACCACCCTAATAGCAAACCCAGAAATCATCATTGCCGAGAAAAAAAGAGATGAAGACCGCCATTGTCGAGAATTCATGGAAGGAGCATCGTAGTTGAGAAGATCAGGGAGGATGTCGACGAAGGGAAAATTGTCACCTGTCAATGGGTGGGAAAAAAGGGTTGGCATCCATAAGACAGGGGAAGTCGAGGGAGGGGGATGACGAAGGGTCGCCGGCATAAATTATAGGTGAAGTTAGACGCGTCACAGGTCGTGTGCTAGTAAGAGAACGTATTTAACTGAAAATAATATAGTATGTTTGTGCTATATGCGTTTTTACATATTAGCTATTCGTAGACAAACTTATGGGTACGGTTGTGTATGTTTGGCGGTGTAACAGGTTCGGTTTTGTTTTGTACTGTTGTTTCGTTGAGATATGTTCAACGCACCATGTGTTGCATATACGTAAAATACGAACATTTAACAAAATATAAAGGAAAATGTTACGTGCATATTCAGGAAAAGGAAAATGTTTAAAATTTCAGTTAAACTTTTATAAACCAACAATACATTAAACGGTAGCAATTGTTAAAAACTCGACACGGGTGACATGCAAGAAGACAAGACTCGCGTACCAAGAGCGGCTTGGAAAGTATAAAATTTGGACACAAGCACAAACAACATTTACTATGAATATCTTTCATAATCTGAGGATTATGAACTAGCCGAAAAGCTCCCCTGCAACATTTTTCATCATGGTCTTGACCTGTACACCATGATAAAACAACACTCGAGGTTATATGCTTGAATACACCATGATAAAATTTATGTTGTTTTATAAGACTCGGTATTTAAGATGATTAAAATTTTGTCGTTTAACCGTAGTCCTTTCACATGAGCTTAATTATGAGATTTAGACTCAAAACCTTAAAAGTTATCATGAACAAGTTATGCAAGATCTTGTACCTTATCTTAAGTTCTTAACCATAAACACAAAAGTAAGAGTAAGTACCTGTTTTGCTGAAAGACCGATATCCCGCAGGTCATCAAGCTGCAAATTAAAATATTACGCATAATTAGCAAAAAAAACTCTTCTGAATATGATGAAATTTAAAGGATGATACAGACTCATTAAAGCACATTTATCACTAATGTTGAAGTTTTGAACATTAAAAGTTCAAAAAAGAAACATCTTTTCAGAATTGTATACAGCTAGCTGGGTTTAAGGTTGTTACACTTTTAAAAGGTTGGGGAGATTCTTCGCGAAGTTCAAGGATGTATGAAGCTCGTTTCTCTCCAATACCCTGGCAAGAACTTTAGGTTTTAGGACTTAAAAGTATACACCAAATATTAAATTGTGACATTTAACAAAGTTTACCGGTATCCCTTTCAACTCGTCCCTGTTAACAAAACAAAAACAATATGGAATGATATGAGTTAGACATATTTTTAATGTATACAAATATCTCAAGACAAAGTAAGCAATAAGAACTATTCAACAAACATGGTACATATATAAATGAGGTTCTGCAAAAGAAAAAAATCATTGCTGATTGAAAAAAGTTACTAACTTGCTAGCTGAATTCAAGAATTGCAAATAGTCAACAATAAGTGATTGCTGCAAACACAAACACAAACACGTTGTAGTCATCAACTTGAAATATTATATTAAGTAACCCCCAGATAGTTTTATGAAAATAAAAAAATTATAGTTAAACAACCTTCATCCCCGAGCTACGCTTGCTGAATGATCCTGAAGGACAGTTTGAAAATTTCATTTTATGTGTAATTATGGGTGTTTTTGGTTCCACTTCCTGTTGCCTAGTTACACACGAAGTAGTTGAAGTTTCAGATTTTAATCTATCACGTAACTTAATTAAGCAGGAAGTTAATGGTGTTGATTGGCTGTTATTCTCGAGCAAACTATTGTTCTCCATCTCTATGTTATCACCTGTAATATAAATCAATCACAAATTACAAAAAAAAAGGGAAAAAAATTCTCTCATCAAATGTTTATTATTGTAATAGACATGATCAGGAAGACTTACTATTAACAGCAGGAATGAGCTCTAGACCACTGCTTTGTGTCTTTACTTCAGCATCCTACAAAATAATTATAACAATAAATCAACAAAGAGTTCACACACAGGAAAGAGGTGGTGAAATTAATGGAATCGATGGCACTGAAGATGTTTAAACATTTATGAAGAACTAACTCTATTATTCTACCTCCTCATGTGAATAAGCCAAAATATCTGAAGGAACGTCTATGACATCTAGGCTGGATAAAGCACCATCTGATGTACACTTCTCCTGCAGGCAAAATATAGCTGCATCATGTTCCAGTCAATTTAATGCACTTTTTGGGCTTTGAAGCACATCATCTGCACTGCTCTTTTGTAAAATATCAAAAATTTCTTATCCCAGAGACCCAGACAAGTCTCAGCCTTTTTAGAGAAAGAGTGAGGAAGGAAAGAAGCACCATAATATTCATTGAAAGAAACGTAACACTTGATATGTTTCTAGTATTCCATTTTTACCCAAAAACATCTTAAACAGTTGCACCATAATATTCATGGACCCTCATGGGTTTCTAACGTTCCCTCCAAACTGCGTAGTTTCAGAGGGTTATTTAAAGGGGTTTAATGAGCAATTCTTGAAATTAATTTTCCACTAGATCTAGGGTAACTGCAATTTGTCTTTTGTCACCAAATCACTAAAAACAGGAGCAGCATAGCCAGTGCATATAAATTTAATACCATCAAGCGTAACTGCGTAAGTCGTTTTTATGGATGCATATACATGTTTGTATGTGTGTATATACATGCATTACTTACATCAAATTAAAAATGAACTGCAACATATGCGAACACATTCTTTCTTCTCTTTTTATGGTGTCGTGTGATATCTATCGACTTAGATCTCTAATTCCTAGGTACTATGCAGTTATAGCGGTCAAAAACCAAATATCGCCCAAGGACCGAGATTTGAAATCATGGTTATCGCGCTGGGGTAGCGGTGAGATATAGGGTTTTATATTATGTAGAATATCTACACTGGTTTTATATTCAAACCTTACGATCATAACTGACTTCTTTTCCGCAGCTTAGATCTCTTCTCGATACAACTTCAGTGAAGTAACGAGTGATCAATTCACCAGATTGAGAAGACGGTGAACTAATCTTGAAGAAGAACGAAAAAAGAAGTATTTACCTGTTACAATATTCAAATCTCAGTAAGATCTCGGCCAATCTCAGCGAGATTAGCGAAACCGATTTTTACAACCAAGATCTTGGACCGATATTTTTCCTAGGGCCTCTATCGAGATCTCGCCGAGATTAACTGCATAGCCTAGGTAGTAAGTAATGAACTGAACAATGAAAATGAGCAAGATGAGAGAGTGGGAGCGAGGGGTAGAGCAGCTTCAATAACTTTCTCTGGAATGCTTGGTGATGGTCTCAAATAATTGGTGGAAAAAAATATGAGTAAAGTGGTAAGATATGCCTCAAAGCCCAAAAAAGTGCAGATATATTGGGCTATTGGCTGCATGATGATCATTAATATTTTCCCATACTTCGTTTCACATAAATTATACTAATTGATTTTATATAAAAAGGTAACTACAAAACTTGATCAAAAGTCATACCTCCTTCACAGCGGAATCACCATGTCGAATATCTGACTTCACTATGTTTGGTGGATTATTTTCCTGGTTTCACAAAAGGTTAACTTCTAATTCCAAATCATATAAATACAGAAATAGTTTAGTGTTCAGATTAGATAGTTACTAACTAATTTGGTATGAAAAGGTAATGACAAAATTTGAGGAACACCATACCTCCTTCGCATAAGGTATAACAGTGGAATCACCACCGGGAATATCTGACTTCACTATGTTTAATGGATTATTTGCCTGGTTTTGACAGAAAGTCGATTTCTAATTCAAGATCATACAAATATACAGATACACGGATTTTCTTTTGAACACTAAACACTCACACACCCTTGTCCTTGTTCAGATTTGAACTACAACACCTCATGGTTCGTGGGTCACCTTGGTACCGCAGGCCAAAGGCCTGTTGGTACACAAATATCATGATACTTGTCTCCACATGTAAAAATAGTAATATATGTGGAATTATGTGAGATGATTAATAAAGTTATACCATGTTGAGTTCTTGATCCTTAATACTGTTTGCTTGCTCTGTACCACCAAAAAGATTCCTTCAAGACCAAACAATAAAAAACTCAATAAAATCCTAACAAGTTTTATCTCAAATTAGTTAGCTATAAAACATTAAATTCATATTACCTTCCTTTTAGTACAACATTGGTTTTCTTTGCAGACAAAGGTAGTCGAGAGTTGGTTTGCTTTTTTGTTGTAGAGCATACAACACCAGAATTGGCTTTATTTGCAGATAAATGTACACGGGAGTTGGTTTTCTTTGAAGAGGATACAACAAAAGGTTTTATAGTTTTCAACCGTGAAGCTAAGGCTGTTGCATGAATAGTGTCCGGGCAAAACAAAGGATTCTGCAAGCAAGGAGAAATTGGTGAACTCCAGAATATGTAAACATAAACAAACAATACATAATTCACGAAAATGAGAAACAATAAAATAAATAGCCTACCAAGCAAAGAAGCATGGATATATGATTATTTCTACCAAGAGAATCCTGTAGAACTCGAGCGAGTATGCTTTCTCGATAAGGGACACGGCTTTCATTGGCATTGACAGCATGGACAACATTAAGCAATGCATTCAAGGACTTGTTGATTTGCGTACTTTGAATGATGTTGGTTCCATCAATGCTATTTCTCTTGGCGTTCTCATATCCTAACATATATGATCTTGTTAGACATAGGAAATTGGAATACTGGCATCAATTAAAAAACTAAAACAATTCCTCTTTACTGAAAATAAGTACTATTAAAAAGATTGTGCTTGTACCTGCTAAATCAACAAAGTTCATCTTTCCAACACATCTTGGTTTTCCTCCTTCATCACGAGCTAAAATTTGTATCATTAGAGCTTTATGACTTGTTCGTGGCAACTCTAGTGTTATCTTTTGCGTTGGTTTGTTCAAACTACTCCCGCTGCAGTATAACTTCTGAAACTCTAACATTGATTCCACATGTACCTGACACAATTTTTTGACGTTAAAATATTATAAATGGTCTTTAGAACCTAAACATACACAAGGTTAATTCGCGTTAAAATATTTAATGTGGTCTTTACTCTTTACAACCTAAACACACACAAGATTAATTCATGTAAAAATATTTAACGTGGTCTTTAGTACCTACATATACACAAGATAAGAGTTTGCATCAAATATTAAAAATTGCAACATTTAACTTGCCTTGGAAAGCCCTCTTAGCTTTATTTTTCCTTGAGCACCTTCTAAGACTTGAACTTCAGGATTCTTCGGATCTAATAAATCATAAACATGATTCTGGAAAACTTCATAGAATGATATTGCAACTGCCTTTCTTCCACCTTCTACAATTTTGAGAATTTCATCCATTGCCATCATTCCCAAACCAAGATTTTCTTTTGAACCCTTCAAACAAAGAAAAAGAAAGACATGAGAATAGTCTTTGAGTGCATAACTGTGTAAACCCTAGGTAGCTTCATTCTCACTTAATCAAGTTAAACCGAAAAGGCGAAAATTAAACTAAATTTACTTGGATTGTGTAGGTTTTTCCACTGCCTCTGGCTCCAAATGCAATAAATGTTGAGCTTTCACCATCAAAGACTTTCGCAATTTGAGGCTTAATTTCCTTCGAATATATTATAGCTGTATCATCATTTTGCAGATAGCAGCGATCCACTTCATACTCATTTTTACGGCTGGAAGAACAACACAATGCAATTACAAATAAGAAATGCATTGCTCAAAACGAAAACCTAGAACAAGTAAAACGAAGTTAACTTTTAGCTCACTACAAACCGAATCTTCCAAAAGTTCAATATAAAATGTACCTAGATGTTTGATCATTGAACGAAATTGTAAATTTCTCATAGGGTCCACTGTCACTGGATTTATGAACAGATATCATAGACGAAGAACAGGCAGCATCAGATGCTAATTCCTGATCCCTCAAACCTCGAATTCTTGCAACAACTCGGACTTTTCCACTAAGATTTGAGCATGGTTTAGTTTGAGTTCTTGACGACGGATCCATAGACACTGTAAATTCTAACATAAATCGCAATGTCAAGTGTAATCGAAAAATATTCTGAAATTGGACGAGGAGAAAACGCTATTGTTCATATTTCTCATTTTGTCCTCCAAAATACTCGCGAAATTATACAGATTACAGAAAATAATAGACGCCCTAATTTCGGTAGTCTACCTAAGGAAATCGAACTAGAACCTCCGTCACTAAATAACGAATATGTAGGTTTAAATGGTTGTCCGCTCTAGGGTGTGGATAAATTAAGGTGTAGATTAGGGAGTGTGTCTTTCCTATCCAAAAACAAAAACCACGTTAAACATACCAGTGTCCGACTTCTGAGGTACGCGCCGATCGGAGGGATTCAAAGACGCCGGAAATGGGTGAGCGGCCGGAGAGCTTGTCAGGGCAAGCGTGATGAAGGTCACGATTGAGACGAGACCTGTGTGTGTGTGTGTGTGTGAGAGAGAGAGAGAGAGTAGAAGTGTGTCTGTGTGATTGCGTATTATTCTTTGCTATCTTTTATCCGCGCACTGGGCCTTTGGCTCAGCCGCATTTTCTTTCTTTGCGGCGGGTAATCAAGGGGACAAGGGACGTGCGAATGAGGGATAGAGTTTGGAGCTTTTTGAGAGAGAATAATAGTTGATTAATAGTTATTTATTTTCTTTGGATTTTGTTAGGATTATTATGAACTATTGAGTTGTTTAGAACAAGAGAATTTGGAACCTTCCTTTGATTAATTTATTATTGGTTTTAATTGTATTTTGCTCTGTTATGAATCATAAGGGTAATCCTCCAGGTTCCGTTTTGGAAATCGGGGTGTTACATTCACTGTTCAGGTCTTTGAACTGTTTAATTTAGGTTTAATTGTTTATTGGAAGTATTCACTTGTTTCTTTACTTTCAGCCTATTTGACTTAGGTTTGTTCAATTGTTCATTAGCTAGTTCTAGTTTATTAAGTTATGTTAGGTTAACTAGTTAGGTTTATGGAATTAGCTAACTATCGTTGAATTGTTAGAAACTTGATCAAGTTAAGCTAGGTTACCTCGTAAGAGCCATTATTTGGTTTAAAAATTTAAATCATTGATAATAGGAAACACTGTGGCCTTTCCCCCTTTATCACATCGATTGTTCATAAAGAGGTAAAAGAAAGGGTGAAAACATTTATGCTTTGACCCGACATGAGTACCTGACCTGTATTCACATTGTTCAACTTTTTATACTACTAGGGCCAGTGACCACGCCCGACGTGTGGTGGTTTTCTGGATCCGCCACTGAATTGAGTTACACCCATCTCAAGTTCATGTGATCGGCTTCATGTTTTCGATTACCATACTGCGCAATGAATTGGAAGTGCATATGTTATGTGGGTAATTTATGCTTTCTGAAGCAAAGATGAAATGTAGCTGAAATTTCTTATAGTTGATTATATCCCTTTTGTTTTCATAATCCTCAACAAAACTCCGGAATTTAACTGTAATGAACTAAAAAAGTGGGTATAGTTTCTCCTGTAATTTCTGTCATATGCTGTACAGAATTGCAAACATTGGGAGTACGAAAGGTAATGGAGGATCAACGTTCTTTCAACAGCCCTAGAAGGATTCTTAGTTATTCTAGAAACAGTGGAGCAACGTTTTCTGTTTTTGAAGCAGATAACAAGTCTTCTGGTGTCGGTGTTTCCGGAGAGCATGGTCCTAATCCTTCAGAAGTTTACGGGTTTGTAGGAGCCATTTCAACTATTGTTGCTACAGGTAAGGTTTTCTTCATCGTGTGCACTTGTTAGTAAAGTTTGCAACTTTCTATCCTTTTACTTATGAATACGTTGATTCTACTAAGGTTTTTGTTTTTAACAAATTTAAAAAATTAGCTAAAATGAAAACGATCAAATAGGTTACATCGTCACGAGTCGCCTATAGTAAAATTATAGTTTTTGTAGGGTTACCTCTCCCTCCCTCCCCTTTTTCTGCATTATCGCTAATTTGTATGCTCTCGCTTGCGATCCAAAATTTTCTTTTAGTTTGTCATAATAGTATGACGCTTGCAACATCTAAAAATAATGAAATATGATTACAAAAACTATATAATTACAATGACAATCTAAATTTTCATATAAAATTAACGTGCTAAATATGTTAAGTCAAAGATTTGTCAAGAAATAAATATTGCAATCTTCATGGGGACCTAAAAGAGTATTTTTCTTGTGTAGATTCTTGAAGTTCTCTGTCTTTCTCAAAATTATCTTTTGAGTTGCATATTTAGCTTACCCTGGTCTGCAATATAACTTTTACAGTTACATTTGTTGATATTGTTTTTAGCGGATCCTAATATTATTTTTTCTTTATTTTACTGACAGTTATTTTCATGGTATGGGCATACGTGCCTGATCCTTGGTTACATTCTATTGGGATCTTCTACTATCCTAGCAAGTACGTCTCACGATCCCCTTGAAGTCCTTGTTTCTGCTTTGCTTTAAACATCTCGATCCCTAAGTTCTCTTTCAGCTTTTTAATGCATCTTCAAAACTTGGAAGATATCATTTGAATATCTAGAACAATGATGTAAGAAGTGGCAATTTCCTCTCATTTACTTAATGAATGAGTCAGCTCAGGCTATGTTTTATTTTTAAATCATATTATTCAAAAATGTTGATTATTAAACAATCATATTTTTTACACAAATAGTTTTAAAAAGTGTTTAAAGAAAGTTTGGACAATAACATGTGTCGATCTAACCCGGCCCATACAAACATTTTCTGTTTTGACCTGTTACCGCCCTGTTTGTTCTGATCTAATTAGATGACATACCTTTATAGCAGTGTTATGCTATCTAATTGTTGTGTTTTACTGTTTTGGCTTTCAGGTATTGGGCAGTGGCACTTCCTGCCTATGCCATTGTAACAATTGCAACGATCTTTCTATTCTATATCGGCGTCAACTTCATGGTAACTCCACCTCCGACATCCCTAAACTCTATATACGGTAACTACATGTTAATCTTAAGCTAAAGTTTTAATTTGGCTTGACACAAGTTTCCATAAACCTACTCGAGTGTGTTAGGAATTGAGTTTTTAATGGATATCTTTGCAGACGAAAATAGCAAAGATCCCGTGTGCTTTGATTCTACATTGTTGGAAGATGATCGGCCCATCGAACCTTACTCTGATATCGGCATTGACAAAATCAATGAACTCATGTTCAATGATTGGAAATAACAGTTACCAACATCTTGTGTTGATTGTTATTAGGTGTATTCATTTGCATAGGACCCATATCTTTTTAGAGCATAATCCTCAATTGGCTCTATCAATGCTCTTTAAATTGTTAAATAGAATTATGTAAACATAGAAACTTCATAATATTAATGTTTCTCGTCTTTTATAATTTTTAGTTATCCTTAACCTTCTAGTAATTCCATGTATCTTACTCTCTTTCATAGTTATCCTTTAACAAATAAATGTCTTGATTATACGAATTATAATTCATTTTTCTTTAAAATGTATAATTCATTTTTTTTTTAAATAGTACTTGTGATCTTCAAGTTCAATACATAATATTAGTATTATTTGTACCATCCCATATTGCTTTTAAGTAAAGTGTATAAATAATATTACCACACTATTAAATAAAAACTTTCATAAACAAAAATTTGATGAATAATACTACTTAAATTATTTTAAATTTATTATAACATTCAGGTTTTATTCACAAACATCATTGACTCCTTCGTCCTCGTCACCACAAGTATTCACCATTATCATTCTTTGATCGTGGTCATCGCATTGCGTGGATACTTCACTAGTATATATTAATTTATGTAATTTTTTTTAACTTTTTCTAATCAGGTCATTCTATTAATGCAATGAGTGACTTGTTATTTGTTAAACCGATAATCATTTTTTATTTATGTAAAATTCTTTACAACTTTTTTAATTTGTGTAATATTAGTTTTTTTTTTCAACTTAATAATTTCATTATATGTATTAATATAAAAATGCTAATAATAATTTTAACTTTTATTAACTTGTGTAATATTTGATTTTTGCCAACTATAACAAAGTTTATATTTTTTAAAGGCAAAAAAAATATTGAACATAAATCATATAAGTCGTATACCAAACAAATATTTGATAAATCAATTTGCTATATTTTGACATCTAAGCCAAATTATTTTAATTTTACCTCAGTCAAGAGTAATATTTTTCGTTAGTAACAAAGATTATTTTAGATTGTGAAAAATGTTTGGATTATACCTTTTTATGTATATTTTTCTTGAATAATTTAATTTCTAAAGTTTTTAAAAATAACAATAATCATATAAAAAGTTTCAAGTGAAATAAAAGATAAAACAATCACCAAGATAATATTTTTTTTAAAAATAAAGTCAATTTTTATGCTTAAAAATGATAGTTATAATAATAATAATAATAGTTATTTGTTACTAGTAATATTATATTATTACTACTACTAATAATATTATTATTAAAAAATAAATGTTACTCATATTAAAAAAAAGTTGAAAAATGTTACACAAATTTAAAAGTTTACTTACAAAAAAAATCAAATGTTAAACAAATTGAAAAAGGTTGAAAAAAATGTTGCACGGATTGAAAAAAATTACTTGTAAAATTGAAGATGTTGCCGGTTTAGTAAGTGATGTCATGTTGCATTAATTAGATAAAAATGCATAATTTTATGACTATTAAAAAAAATTAAAAAACATTGCATGAATTAGAAAGAAAACAAATATTAGTTTTATGTCTTCATAAATTTCCATATAATATAAATCTTCTTCTAGTATCAAAAACATAACCATTTTGGTCTTAGATATGAAAAAACATAGAGCCATACTTAATTTTTTTAAGTAATTGTTATGTCATTGATTTTCAAAAGCGATTTATAAAAATAGTAATAGTAATTATGATGTCAACTTGCCAAGCTTAATAATTCCTTTTCAATTACAAGGCTTGCCTTATTCTTGGTTTTATCATAGTGGAAATTTTAAAACTAAGGTTACTTGGCAAGATCGCTGTTGTTTTTCTAATTTAATTTTTCTATTGTAATTTCTTTTTTGTTTTAGCATCTTGTTCTTTTTTTTAAAATGTGCTGCCGTTTAAAAAATAATAATCCAAACAATATTTATCTGTATAAGGGTTAGTATCATAGTATCCCCTCTATGATTAACCTTTTGATGTATTGTAAGTATATACCATGATTTGATATGTCTTGAAAATTATAATGTGTGAGAGAGTAGAGTATAGAGGGATAACGTCAACAACACCCTAATTAGTCCTCCTCGTAATAGAGGCTAGGGAGGTTGTGGCACTCTAATTAGGTGCAATGACCGTTTTCTTAAAAAAAAACAATTACATAATTTATTATTCAAGTTACACTAAATCCATACGGTTACACATTCTATTTTAGGTTTAAAAAAAACATTCATCGTGATACTCATCAGTCATCACTTACGCGGGAGATCACAAGGTGATCACAGCATGAATACATTATCCACTCACGCCGAAAGGCAAGTTAGCTTGAATTATTTTCATATAATGTTAGTTGTAATGAGATAGTTTACCACAAAATTGGAAATAAAAGTTATGTGCTAGATATTTTAGTTTTTGTTTCTTTTTGCTTGTAAACCAGAACTACAAGAGTAATAAAATTAAATAAGTTCAAGTATCATAATTTCACTCGTAACAATGTACATTTTCAGTTGAAGCATGCTAAAAGGGCGAAACATTTTTGTATTACGCAGGATTGAACAAGGTTGTTAGGCACCAACGTGGAGTTGGAGGCATTGCTGCCGTAATATTTGGTTTTGTATTGTAGTTCTCGTAGATAGACCTGCACATTGGGTCGCTAACGGGAACCTAATGGCTTTATCACCATCTGGTTATAATTTCTTTCACCCAAATGCACAACTGAGTGTTCATAACCCGTGCAAGGAGTCAAACTGCACACCTTTGCCTATAGCTGCTACAGTTCGTCAAGCTTAGCACATGAAAGCAGAGCGAGTGGGGCCAGAGTTGGAGCTGGAGACATTACTGCTGTAACTTTTGGTTTGTATTTGTAATTCTGTAGCAATGGGTGCCTACTATGTCATGACCACCAATTTGAGTGGAAATAATTGTACAGTTTATACTATCAGTTTCATGTGACTATATACAAGCCTCTAAGCTCTAGCTAAGTTTTAGGATGTTTATAGCCTGTCACTTCTCATATCTCCCTAAATTTAGAATATAAGATGTATGCAATACCATTGTCATTGGTTGATGGATGTAATTATGTATCAACATGATTAATCCTAAAAGCAAAAGTGAGTTACGATCACAGAGAGTATTAGAGTTAACCGTGTTAAGAAGTCATGAAAAGCTAAAATGCAGGACCAAAATCAGTTCATGTATAACAATATATATCAGCATTAGGAACCTCAAAATTAAACATGGAGACTATTAAATCTATAACGGAATGTTATAGACTTAAATAAGAAAACGTAGCATGAATTTTAAGCTATCTATGTATGAGATTTATTAAAGACATCTATTAGACAATTCTAACAAATTAAAAAAAAATAAGGCAAGAATTATGTAAATCCCTAATAGAACAATCTACAGTTCTAGACCACTGCTCAACTATCAATTTAAACCTGCATCCCTTCTATCACAATGGACAGTGTGTCTATATGCACCATTTCAGAAAACTAGGCATATTTTATGTTTTTAACTTATGGAACTCAATTCTAAGAAACCTAAGGCTGAACATTGGTTTGAATTCTTTTTTCAATGTTGATTACTTGATTAATTTTGACTCCCTAAAGTTCAAATATATAAATGTATTTCTGATCTTGTAACATCTAATGATTGAAGGATAAAATACTGCAACTTAATGCTCAATTTATAAGTGAATAAGTGATTGGAGAATAAAATATTGAAACTGAATTCTCAATTAGATTGAACATCATGTAATAAAACATCTTCTTCATAAATTGGTAGTGTAATACTAGGGTTGCATCTCTACCAACGTCGTGAACTAAGAGCCTGAATAGCTGGTCCAAAAATCTGATCCACTGATTTGTTCCAATAGTGTGCAACGCCAATGTTCTTTCTAGAAATAGGCACTTTCGCCTGTGTTCAAAATCAAAGCTTCAGCACCAACAAATAAAACAACTTAATAGATAGTATAACTGAAAATGCCTTAAATTCCACATCTTGCAGAAGCCATGCACTTTTAATACTCATGAGTATACAAAAGCGGGCCATAAAAGATGATAAACTGATAGCTAAGGTCCAAGATATTTACATGTACATATGAATTAGAACACATATAGCTTTAGTAACATTCTCCATCTCAAGCAGGTTACTTCCTCCCTAATGATATCATCTACAACATTCATAATGCAATATTATAATTTGTAGATTGTTGTGCAAGTGGGCAGTCATCATTCTCAAACTCCTAAACGGAAATCTATAAAGATGAGAGATTGTATATGACTGAGAAGAGACATGGATCATTGAAAGCTTATGGCGACGAAAATGAGAGAATTTTAGAGGGAGGAAATCTCAAACTCCTGCAAAATTTCTCTGATTTACAATTTAGATTGGCGCCTACATTATAGAATATCAAAACCACATAGCAAAACCATCATTCATCCAAATTCTACAAATCAGTGGAATAAATCTCGTAAACATCCACAAGCCCATCAACTATTATACCTAGATTGCAGTATAAGCAAGTCGTGTCAAGCAATTGCATTTTCTATACGGATTTAATAATTTATTACGTACAATCAAAATTCACAACACACAAAAAAAATCGAAATAAGTCGAATTAGAAGCATGACCTGAGATTTAGGAGGTTGATTCTTTGCAATCATCTCGTAAATGTCTCTCCGTTGCTCAAAAATAATAACCCCAGTGAATATACTTCCAAGGGCAGCGCCAAGAAGACGCTCCTGCAATAACCCCACAGAAAGAAAATAAATCAACAAAATCTGCCTGTGCCTGAAGAAACACCTGAAATCTATTCAAATATATTAAAGAATAATCAAATCAGAAGCTCACCTGAGCAAGGACGCTGATCATGGCTGCCTGGTGATCGAACCTCTGATGAAAGCGGAAAGGGGCAAATCGCTTCTGGTTTCCTTACATTGAGAAAATAAGTTTCACGTAGTCCCCAGTCTTTTTCACTTATTTCATTTACTGGTGTTTGTTTTAAGTATCGATCCCTAGTTTTTCAGACTTGTTTTTTATAAGTTTATTTTTTCCACACCTTTTTTCTACAAGTCATACTTATTTTCTTATTGTAATTCGTAGGGTGTACTCAGGATTTAAAATTAGTGGTAGCATCAGAAATAAGATTTGAAATGGATAATAGAACCGTCTCGAAAAAATCGGAATTTACATTATTCGAAATTAACATTACGCGGACAAAATTAGCTGGTGTTCCATGCCACCACCGACTTGGCTTTGGGTCCACCCCTGGTACTAATTCATATCAAGCTCAAAAGTCAGAAAAAATAGCTTATAAAAAATAAATCTAAAAAATAAGACTTTAATAAACTAAAACAAACACCCCCTTAGAAAAAGAAGTTTCTTTTATAAGAAAGGATGTGCAGCTGCGAGTATTCATCATAAGTGTTTTTACACTTACAAACACTTATAAAAATAACTAACATATCTCTGTTTAAAGTGTTTATAAATATGAAAATACTTAAGATAAGTATTGCTAAAAACATATGAATCTTATCCCTTCATTTATACCATTTAATCATGTCAAATTGAAATCTTTTGTTCTTTTAATAATGGAAAATTAAGGAGTGTAAAGAGATCAACACGATTTTGATAAAGAACACTTGTGGAACCAAGACCGTCTGCACTAGGGGGTGTTTGGTAGAGAGAAAAGAAATGAAAAGATTTGGTTTCTCTTGTTTGTGAGAAATAGTTATAGTTTTGGGAGGAGAAACACCCATTTTCATTTCTCCATCTCCTTTATAGCATATGCATTGAGAGGGGATAAACTGTCGGTTATTACTATCTTGTTTTATTAATTCACGAAGACGTGAAATTTTTATTTAAATTGGTTTTAATATTAGTTTATTTTTATGAAAAAATATTTTTTTAATTTTTATTTATTATTTAAACCCATTCAAATATAAACGTTTATGTAATTTAAATCACAGTGAAAACCTAATTGGTATTTTGTTCTTATTTACACACAATAGTTTTTAGTTATATAAATAATAATATAAAAAAATAAATGGATTTTTTCTATCTGAAAAAATAATATAATAACAAAAAGAAATAATAAACAAATATAAAGTTTAATATCAGCAAAACAAAACATTTAAAATAAGACACAATAAAAAATAATTTGATTTGTATAATAATAATCTAAAGAAATAAGTAAATTTTAACTAAAAGAAAAAAAATTACCAAATGCGAAGTTCTCTTTTCGTTCTCTTCTTTCTTTTTTATTTTTACTTGGTTGGCATTACTTGGTTGGCAGGGTCAGGGCCTTTCTCATTGGGCGAGCATATCCGGTTTTAAAGTCCTTTCCTAAACCACTTTCAAAGAAGAAAGTAAATAGTAAGAGCTGAAATAAAAGTTTAAAAATTATTTAAATAAGAAAAAAAGAAAGAAAACTAAGGGGTTGTTTATTAAAACATAATGATTAAGTACCGAATGATTCTGTAGTCTGAATAGTTCAAAGGCTCTGTATGAAACTGCCTCTGAATATGACATACTGTTTGATAAAAATTCTGAATAAACAATCTGAAGTATGCAAATTACCATTTTAACCTTAATAGTGATATATTATATTATAAGATAAGATATGATTGTTTAACAATACAACGTGTGAAAGAATGAATATTAGGGTAAAATACTTAATGCTTAATAATTTAGAATGTAATTTAAAGTAGAATAATTCAGCAGTGTTCTTCTGTTTTATCTAGCACGGTCTTCATTCAGAGACAACAATCAAAATGATGAATGCTGAATTATTCAGCATTCAGTGCTAAATGATTTCATTAAGCAGCAAACAAACAACCCCTAAAAAGAAAAAAAAACCAAAAAAATGCTACATTAGGAAATGAACGCAGGTCGAGAGGAACATAAAAGGTTTTAACCAATGTGCTAAACACCCTTTTCACAAACTTTTCAGACTCAAACTCTATGATAAAAATGATTTTATTATGATAAATGTATGAACATATAATGTGACTAATATTATTAGAAAAATGGTATTTTCACCTACTAAATTATCTTATTTATATTCCTACGTAGTGATAGCAATTGTAAATTTCTAATTCTTTTTATTTCTACTCTAGATTTTAATAGAAAGATATATAATCTATAATATTACTATCATAAAATAAAGAGAAGTGGCAAAAAACACAAGACAAAAGAGTTGCAGTTTTGTTTGTATGGGTCCACTCAATTTTTTTTAATTGATTAGTGGGTAAAATGTGGTTTCTAAAAAAAGGAATGTCTGGTTTTTTCTATTCTCGTGTAGGTTCTTGCTTGGTTAAATCGCTTTACTTTGACTCTTTGAGTGAGCTAGGCCCGCGTCTTGACAAGGCTGTTGCCCCCTCCTTCCACCAAGTAGAGAGAGCAAGAGTTAGGCCTTTGTATGACAAATTGATTAAAAGAAGGATCAATGATGTTTAGTTTCATTCAGTATCTACCTGCCTCAGGTTTTAAGAAGTCAATGATAGTCCTATGGTAGTGTGGCTAGAGTGGTGGAAAGTGACAACAATTATTACCACTCATACAGTTTGAAGAATTCAATGACGGGCCTATGGTAATGGGGGATGATCTCTAAGGAAAGAGAGGAAAAATAGTGTTCTTAAGTTTTTTTGGGGAGGGGAAGGAAAGGATTAAGAGGGATAATTGTATCATTTTTCTCATCTTTTCTCCCAATTTTGGGATGATTGGAAAGTGGAGTTTTTCCATCATTCTCTTTTTTTTCCTACTCCCCCCTCCCCTTTTCTTTCGTTAAATTAAAAACTCAATAACATACCGTTAACAAGACTTCAGTTTTTTAAGATGTAATTGTTGTGTGTGTTTTTTAATGTATGTTTAACTGTTATTTTAAAGGTCATTAATATAATTAAAATTTTAATGTCACAACATTAAAAGGCCATTAACACCATTAAATAACAAAAATATTTTGAAAATTTTCTAAACTTCACCAAAATGGACCAATAGCACGTATTAACTTATATTCTATAGAGTGTCTATATTAACTCATACCATTTTGTTATGGGTTGACATGATTAGCTAACTAGGCTTTCTAAACTTAAACTCGTATGTTCTACGACTCTACATATCTACCTTTTATCTATACGAATGAAAAGGGCTCCTCAAAACTCCAATGGCAAAAGTGCCAAAGTGTCCCTAAACACCCCATCCGCATATAAACATTTATGGTTGCTCATGCAAGTTATGTTTCACAACAACAACGTCTACCATGATATACACTCGAGTATTGTTTAAGTACCTACTTTGGTTCTTCCTCTCATCATACATGGTACTTGTCAAACTCGACAAAAACTTCAATAGTGTCAACTACTTTATCATGTTATAAATATGGTCATAAGGAAAAGATGAAAAGTATAATTAACACTAAAATATTTTATAGGTATTAATCTTTTGGATTGCCTTATGTGATTAACAAGATGTAACGCCCCAAAGTTCAAAAGTTGTTATGGTTTTAAGTGTTATAGAAGATTAGAGGTGTTTATTAAAATAGAGTGGTTAAAGCTGTCATTTTGAAAGAGGATAAGTTCAGGGGCTGTT
>JAUEJL010109389.1:0-12627 GCA_032274825.1 Drosophyllum lusitanicum | reverse complement strand
TCAATTAGGGACATGTCATGTAATTACGTTATTATCAACTACGAATATCTTTTATGAATGAATTATGAAAAAAAAAATTTGGGACGTTACATTGTACGTACCCCTATGATCTCCTTGAATTTCTTCGACCAACAATTTCGTGGTTGTTGCCATCACTAGTCTCCCGTTGGCAAATGGTGCTCTATTCACCATGCTTTAGTCTCGATTGCTTTGGTGATGGTGATGGTGATGGTTCCGTTCATAAATCTTAGTAGGTTCAGTTTGAGAGAGATGGTAAGTTTCATAACTTCAATCTACACCCTTGTGATTGATTTTTACAGGGTTCATGGATAGGTGGCAACAAATGAGATTACATTTTTGTCTTTCTTCTATTGATTTAGACAGAAGAAGTGAGTGTTTGATGGGTTGTTATTGTGTAAAAAAAAACTTGAAATGCATATTTATGTGAAAATGCATTTTGATCCTTAAAATAGTAGTTTGATCTATGAAGATGCTACTATTTTGGATATGCAATTGTTTGATTTTTTGTTTTTGGTTAACTTGTCCATTTCTAATGTATGCATTTTAAGAGCTTGAACACATATTATTAAGGGTCAATAATGGTTTAATAACTAAAGTTTTAGTTTAATTATGGAAGTTAAGTTTTGAATAATTTTACCATAAAGTTTGAATTTGTTATGATTTAATTCTCAAAATTACACCTTCCTTTTTTGGTTTAAACGTTAAAGTTTTTTTTTTAAATGATTTAACCCTTGAATTTTTGCTTGAAAATGTTTTAACCCTCTATGTTTTGTTATGTTTTTAATAAAACTAACATGTATAATCAAGTAGCGAGGGTAATATAAAAAACTATACAAAATTTTAGGGATTAATCAATTCTTTTAACAAAACTTTAAGGTTTAAATCATTTGAAAAAAACTTTGAGGTTTAAATCATAACAAATTCAAAATTTTATGGTAAAATCGTTTAAAAAAAACTTCGATAGTTAAACCGAAAATAAAACAAAAACTTTAATGATTAAACCATTATTAACCCTATTATGAAAAGTAAAGTGTTGGATATGCATTTTTAGCTAAAATGTTTTCTTTTTGTTAAGGATACTGTGAAAATGCATTCTCATTTTGGCAGATACATCTTCACATCTTTCTTCTTTTACCAAATTATACTAAGAGATGAATATGCATTTCACAAAAATGCTTGTACAAACAAGCATTTTATAAAAAAAAAATTATTAGAAACTTGTCGATATTATTTTCGGTCTTCAACTTATACTTACTATTTAGAAAACTAAACTCAACTTAAGAAGTTATTGACTTAACTACAACTTAACTAGAACATACGTAAAAAACTCTATATCTGTCTGGAGATAACTACTCAGCTTGAGCTGACTAGTCAGTTTGAACAAACTTACATTACATAATTCTTAAGGTACAATTTAGATGCTACTTATTGTACTAACTTTATCTCGTAAAATCTAATCTATTAAGATCATTTGACTTTCTACGTCAAACTTGATATAATTTACTTCATAATGTACCAGTTTCATTGTAGGTTGATGTGAGTTATGACAATGGAAATATAACTTGGCTATGTTTCAACCTAATATTTCTAAGGTTTTATATAAATATTTAAAATTACATCCTTTACATTTCAAACTTGAAATCATGAAAAACTATGTAAATAAGTAAATAAACATATATCAAGTTGCTTAGCATATAAATCTTACAAAAATGGTACCTTTTGAATATTAGTTCAATTTTACAAAATTAAAAGAGCAAATGAATTCATAAACAACATGACATCAACACAAGATACAAGGAAGAAATCATATTTCTAAAAGTAGAATCTCCAATTCTCAAATCAAATCAAACCAAACCGAAACCGAAAATGAACAAACTTAGCTATATGTACTACAATCGATTAAAACGCCTTCCAACCGTCGACCGAGTCTCTTCTAGGAGTTTCACTCTCCAATCCTGTCTTGAACGGGTCATGTGATCCAAATGGATCTGCCACATCATCAAATGACGGGAAACTATGAGATGGTTCGTTGGTGCTTTTCATGGAATCGAATCTTGAAAATGATTCACGAGGCTGGAACAGTGAATGACCAAAATCAGAATCGGCACTACTGCGCATGGAATCAAATCTAGCAAAGGTTTGCGGTTGGGAGAATCCTTGATCATACTCAGACTCTTGAGCCGTGCTTCGGAAAGAATCAAATCTTGAAAAGGAGTCGACCTCACGGGATGGAAAAAGTCCACCATCATTAAAACCAGCGTTGCTGCTGCTGCTAAATGAATCAAACCTCGAGAAATTATTAGTAAACGCATGTTCTTCTGGGGCATCACGAGGTGAATTTGTAGCATACATAGACATTGGAGTGCTTGGAACAGAATCTGCAAAAGCAGATGAAGAAAAGGGTTGCTGAAAACTTCCTCCAGTATAACTGTAAGCAGGAGTGCTGGGAACCGAATCTGCAAAAGTTGAAGAAAATGGGCCCTGGGTTTGAAACAAATTTTCTCTGGGCGGGGAACCAGAATAACTATATGCGGGTGTGCCAGGGACAGAATCAAACGTGTACGTGGCCTTCTTTGGAATCTCTGTTCTTATAGGGTTTAGGCCGCCCCACACATCACTAGAATCAAATAAAGACGAATTTTCATGTTTACTCTCTTCATCCATCTCCTGCATTGCAAAATCAACATTAACCAAGTTAAAATCATAGGTTATTAACATAGGAGACAATAGATGGAAGGTTGAAAATATATATAAACAAAAGAATATACCCATGCAAAACAGCGGATAATTATTCTATTTTATTTTGATTATAAAATAACCGTAGAAATTCATAAATTCGGGGTATTAGTTATTATGGTTTCTGGTTGTATTTTCCTAATACTTAACATAAAGGTGTTTATTATATGATTGAATATTTAAAATTTTGTTTTAGTAAAAATTTCTTCTCATTTGATTTTTAATTTGCATTTAATAATTTGAGTTCGTATTTAATTTACATTGGCTTGAGCTTTTCAAGGAATTTTTTATAATGGATGGTACAGTTATAAAATAATATATAAACATTTATTTTTATCTATTTTATTTGGTCAACGGTTTCCAAACATGAGGAGCAAACTAGTATTTCAAATCCTTAAATTAAAGGGATTAAAACATTGAATCAAATGTTTTATAATATAGTGTTTGTTTGTGTATAGTAATATACACACACACACGCACACACGCACACACCTTAGGCTTTGTAGCATTAAAGTCCCAAGCTGCATCTGAATCATTATTTGTGTCAAATGTACCCCAACCTGCCTCATCGAAACCTTTGTCACCAGCAATAACCGATTGACCATCCGAATGTTCACTGCGCCAGTAGAAAATATTAAATATTGTTATTAAGGTATACCTCTTTTGCCCCACATTTAGAAATAAAAAAGATCAAGACGTGACTGCAATAAAAAAATGCGAAGCACAAACAACCAAAATACCTGTGGGTGTTAAAGGCGTGTGGTGAAGAAGTTTCTTCACCATTTTTATTTTCATGAAATATCTTTTTATCTGGGCTTTCTGGTGGTGTTTTATCTGACACATTTGGTTCAAGATCTGGTGTTTTGTTCTCGTTCAGTTTGTCAGCATTTGACTCTGAAATTGTAACCGAATTGTTGTCTTGGAAAGTAGATTTGTTTTCAACTGGTATGGACTTTGGTTTGGGTGGTGCTATTACATTTTGGACATCAAGTGTGAGCTCTTTCACAAATGTGAACCCTGAACCATGCAAAATATATATATTATATATAACTTTAACAAATAACTACAACTTCTGTTTATAGGTAGGTGCCATTATTTTGTTTTACCTTCATCTTCAAATTTATCCCAGTTTTCATCCCAATCAGCTGCTCCTTTCTGAATACCAGTTTGCCAACCTGCACAAATTTCTTACAATTATAAACTTCACCAACAAAAATCTGGGTTGCTACATTAAATAAAAGAAAATTCTTTCACATCCATATGCATCTGGTACAAGTTAAAAATCATATCAAAAAAAGAATCACAAGTATTAGCACAATATTGCACAACCAGTTGCCGCTTTTCTTGGGTTAAGGGGGTGGGGAGTGGCATTTCAGTGAGTAGGAGCTTTATCTATGTCTGATGTCTATGCTATCCAAGAAATAAATACTATCCATTTACCCAGTAAATGATCCAGTAGATCAAATTCTTTGCATATAAAAATACTGGATCATAGATCAATTGAAAAGAATTTGGTCTTCTTCTTCTTCTTCTTAAGGAATTTCGTTTTGTTTTTTGTTTTTTTTGCGACTCTTTCCCTTCTCTAAACAATTTTTCCTTTCACATCTTTCGCAGCTTGTTTAGGGAAAAAGTTAATCTAAAATCTTATAATTGACAAAAGCTATAAACTGCAACCATATTTTGTAAAAACACGTTTTCGAAGTATGTGTTTTACCTAACAGCAATTTTTTGACAATGTGAGTACTTTTTCAGGCAATAAATTTTATCATATAGACATCTTTTTAATATGACATTTTTTCAAATGTCTCTAACTTTTATCCATACCAATTTTTCGCATGACAAATCTGAAAAGGTGACAATTTATCAGAACATAAGTTTGATTGATACCTTGACACAAACTTCATAAATAGAAAGATTTTCATGAAGACCAATTATTTAACACTTTAGCAGTCTTATGACCCGATTATGTAATCAGTTAAATCTCATGTGATGGATTATAATAGTATGATGGATTATAATAGTGCGATGGATTTTAATAATTAAAAACTATTTAGAAAAGATTCCTGAAAACGATTGGTTAAATGAGACTACTTTAGCATGAAAAGGCTCTAAAACATGAGTAGTTTTATGAGGTTTTTATTAGACAAGAGAAAGAAATGTAGAAGCTAGAAGTCCATATAATTATGGATAAAAAAGTAGAAGCTAGAAGTCCATAAAAGCAGTACACATAAACATATGGCACTATCTTATGTACAGTTCGACTTTTTCCACGTCAGATTACCATTTTTGTTAGGCCAACTGCATTTTATTAATTACATTTCGATGAATAAATATGGATGTTTTAACAGAAAACAAGATTAGGTTAACAACATATATTTCTAACTACAAACAAGTAAAATTTTAAATGGTAATTACTAACAATATAGTCGGTAATTATAAGAAAACGATTGTAAAAGTGAGATTACCAAAAGGAAGCTCAACCAACGACGTTGGTTTCCCGCGCAATCCATACATTTTGCAGCGTTCATTCAATGCTTTTACTTGCTCTTCGAGATCCGCTTGAATACGGTCAGCACGGGCCTATGCAGTCACGCGGTTATATATTACAATCATTCACAAGAAAAGGTCAAAAAAGAAAAGAGAATTAAATAACAAAAGTAATCAGAAACAACAAACCTGTATCTCATCAGGTTTTCCATCCTGCTCTAACTTGACTATTGCTCTGTAAAGCTCCATTTTTTTATCCTAATTATAATTGATCAAATATCAAAATCATAAATGATTAAACTTTGTTAAGTTATGTGACCTTAAATCCTAAAAAAAGATTATCAGTAAACCTGAATATCACGAAAAGTGGCCTCCTCAATAGTCAACTTAGAAGCTACATCTCCAGCCTGCTTGTATTTGTCTTCATATTTCTTTGACAGCGATTCAACCTAGAGCACAAGTTGCTCATAATTCTCAACGCAAAAATAGGAAAAACAAAAGCAGTTACATGGGAATATATATGTTCAAATCAATTGTGCATAGGGCATACCTCTCTTTTATCAGCAGAAACCCTTTCTGTAATCTCATTTAATCTGGAGTCGCATCTGCTCTTATACAAAACCTGTAATCGAATAGCAAGCATACGATGATGGGTAACAGTTTTATATCAAAACGGTCAGATGCTTATGGCTCTAAAACAAACATATGAGGGCTAAAAATTATATTAAAGGAAAAAGCCTCACAATTTCTTGCATCTTGTTGCTGTAGAACCCAATCTTTTGTTTAGCTTCCAGTATCTCTTTTTCAAGTTCAACAACCTGTGCCACGATATTAAAAGAAAATTAAAAGAAAACAAAAGAAAAGGTTGGTAGTGTGCAATTTTCACACAACTATGATGAACGGCAAGGAGGCCCATAAAAAAACATTTGATATTTTAGCATGCTTCATTTTCCAAGTGGATCTGAAGATTTTAAAATATATATAATGATTGGACTTCTGTTTAAATTAAAGTTAATGGCAACTGGAATTTCAGATTTTACTTTTTTATCAGCCTCTGTAGCCTCCTGGAATTTAGAATTTAAGGATTTTTGCTCTTCGGTGCTAAGTTGGTCAACTAGATGTTTCTCCAGTACAGGAACTGTTTGCTTGCGTGGCTTAATTTGTTCATCAGTCTCGGGAACTGGAACTGGACGAGGGGGCCTTGCTGCACCAGAAGTTACCTGCCGTGGGCCAGTCATCACATGTGGCTGTTGGACGCCTAAAAAATATATAAGATTCAATAAGATAAATTAACTGACACTTTTTTTTGAAAAGCAATTAACTGACACTTGCGGCTGGTAACACGACACAAATTACTAAACATGGTGGCAATTTCAGTCCGTGTACTTGTAACTAGATCGATTTGAGTTTTGTTTTTATATATAGCCGGTAAAACTGGTCAAAGGGGTGGGAAGTGTTTTGGGTCAACCCAACACATAGCAAAAAATTTACTCATTTGACCCATTACAAAACCCAGCCCACGCACTACTGTATACCTGGCGGAGGTCTGTATACAGGAGCACCGTACGCAGCAGGTGTTTGACTTTGACTTTGACCCGAGGGAGGAAATGGTGTCCCTTCAAAGATATTGGGTGGTAGCACCTTTGGAAGAGGGCGTCCTTCCCTGAACCGCTCCATAAGGTATAGAGCAATGCAAAATTCCTTCAGAGAAAGCATGCTGTCATTGTCCTGATCTGATAAGTCCCACACTTGCTTTAAGATCTCTGAAATAAAACAAGAATAAAGCATAATTAAAGTTACTTACATAATAATAGCAGTAGTTGATTTAATGACTCAAGAAACACTTGATAGCACCAAAAAGGAGGGAAAAATTACTAGTATTTAACTATTTACATGACCAGTAGTTATGTACTTATGTTTTGGGGGGTAAGGGCCTGCTTAAGATTGCTTAAAGGCATGTCTTTCTGCATTTACTAAAAAGAACATGACAAGTACGTTCTTAGGCAGCACCTATTTTATAGCCGATACTTTTGCTGAATATGTGCTTTACTACGAGAAATGGATAACTATTCTAAAAATTAACAAAAATAAAAACCACGTTATTTCTCTACATAATCGTGATCATTTTCATTTTTCAATATACTAGAATAAGTAGTTTACAGCAAACTAATAATAAAAGAACGTATCTATTAAAATGACCACTGCTACATCCTACAACAACAATAACGACAGAAGAAAGCAAATTTGGTTAAGAAATGATATATTGTGGTGAAGAAATTGGAATGCTTATTATAGTTGCTTCATATAGGTTGATGATTAAATTTCAATAATGATCAACTTTCTATTAAAGTTTTAACTAAAAACATCACTTCTCATCATGCTGGTTATCTATTCAATAAAATGTAAATAAAGTCTTATCCTTGCGATTCTTATCTTTAAACCTCTATAACTTGTTCTTATAGTTGAAGATAGTAATGGAAAAAAACATTTTCCTGTCTTATTGTCTACATCTCTATTCTCTAGAAATTTGCTGTAGATGTTAAATGATCTAGTCATCTAGATTCCAAATAATTTTAATGGATTGAATTGACATTACTCTCAAAGTCTAATCAGTAACGTTTATTAAGGGTATCTTACTTTTCTTACAAGAAACTGGAAAAAGATCTCATTTCATCTAGAAATGGTGTGTATGTAAGTTGCATTTGAAACTAGAAAACTCTCAAAAAAGAAAAAAAAACTGAGAATGGTACAACTTCACATACCTCTTGGCAACCTCCAACTCAAGAAAAGATTCCGTGCCTGTTCACCAGTAATTTTTCCATCTCTATCTGTATCTACTTCCATGAAAACCTTGGTATACTTTTGAACACTCATTTGTGACATTTTTGGCCATGTTTGTGAGGATTGATTAGAAGGAACATTATCAGCTCTAACAGAAAAATTAGAAGTATTCTGTCCTGAAACTTGCTGATTACGCCCAAAATTTGAGTTCTGATTAGCAGTAGCTTGGTGAGAAACAGTAGTTTGAATGGGTTGGCTTGGTTTATTTGGTATTTGGTTTGCACCAGATGCAGGAATATCATTCCTCACTTGAGATGAAACCGCAGAAAAAGCATCACCAAATGCAGAATTAGATGCAAACCCATTTCCCGCAACACGAATACTCGAATCATTAGGCCCAGACCCACTACCAGACAGAATTGAACCATTTGGTTTGGGTGCAGAAAATGTTGATCCTGGAGAACGAGAAGTCAACATTGTGCTGCCACCTGGCATTGCATGGCCAGGTGGCGTCATGACTTGATTTTGAGTGGGTGAATAACCCTGCGGCCCTCTCATACCGATTCCTTGAGATGCAGCTGGTGTAGCTGCATTTGGATTTGATTGTGAAGCAGGTAAGGCCCCAAGATTAATCTGGGGAGGAGGGATTTTAGCTGAAGCGGGTCCGTATAATGCTGCCTTCACGATATTGGGAGTAAGGTCTTGTTTACTTTGTGCAACGGTAACAAGTTTCAGATAATTGTAAAACTCAGGTCGCCCAAGATAACCAGCTCGATTTTGATCAGCATATGCCCATATCTACACAATCAGTAACAAATTTATAAATTTATGTAGCATATAATATTTAATCTTGTACTTTCCAAAGCACAAAAACTTGAGCTAAAAAAGGCATAATGTATTAGTCCATAACTTTCAAACATGGCTGTGAATCGTAACAATAACAGAATTAACACTGTTCTCCGCTATTATTTGAGAGAGAAAGGATATGATTTGGACTAAAGGGGAGAGAAACCAAAAATTATGTTGTCAATTTTTGTTTTTTTTTGTTTTTTTGTGGGAGAATAGAAAGGAAACGGAAGGAAAGTTGTCAGTAATAATCTCGCCATCCTATATGTAGAAAAATGTGAAGAGAAAAGAAAGGTCTCAAAATTTATCACTTTATTATTACCGTAGTAGATTTTAACAGTTAAAGAGTATATTTGCAAAAGTAAAAATTCTTTCATTTTTTCTCCAGCTTGAGAACAAGAGAAATAAATAAAAAAAACATTACGGTGTCTTTTCCTATCTTTCAAACTCAAGAAGAATAAAAGAATAAAAGATATTTACAACCTGATTGTCCCTTAAATTACAGTAACTTGTTTTTTCTAGTGAAATAAGTTACAGTACTTTCTCTACTATATTTATATGTGGCTTGTGCATTTTTTTCCACTCTCTACTTTGATATTCATGAAGTTTGTCTTTCTATCAAACACACAATAAGGATTATTTCATGCAAAACGTCAACTTGTAACACAAATACAAACCATTCGGATTTGGTACAACCAATTCTCTGATAAAACTATCGAGGAGCAGAGCCATTAGCCATTCAATTATACCCCAACCTAATTATTCATATCCACACAAAAAAGAAGAAAAAAAAGGGGGGGAAAGCAAGTGATTTGGATATGAATGGAGAGTTGGTTTGCCTCTTGAAAGTAAACCGTGAGAGAGTCGGTCTATCGCTCAATTATAGACCATTATTTTGTTCGTTTGATTCATTTATTCGGTTTCGCAAAACCAATTGTCCGCCATTGTTCTACCACACAACCAGGGTCTAATCAAAGCAATAGAGCATGCCAATAATCAAATAATTGCTTGCCTTAAGTTAGAAATATTTCGGTAAGTTTACATGTATCTCAAAAATAAGTTTTCAGCTCAGATTGAAGAACAGAAACTCATTATCTGATTTTTTTTACCCTAAATAATCATAATCAGTTTACCTACACACTAAAATCTGATTGCTGCAACTCTAAACTGCAATTAACAGCTTAACACACATACGTTGAGAATGATAGTGTGTGTGTGTGTGTTTGGATATCCATTGCAAAAGTGACTATCCAATCAGTTTCTAGTGGTTAAGCAACCTGCAATTTATGAAAATCTTACTATTTTGGGGTCAAATAATCATTGTCAAACCAGCTACACCATAACTTACTATCAAAGGCTATTAATCAATCGACTACTTTCTTGATAAATCAGAATATTCGAAACCCTCAAACACCATCAGAAAATGATTATTACAAATTTACAACTTCAAGCACTAAGAAGATACACAAATATAATCAGATGGACTGCCTTTGGACAGCTGATCATCTCGCTATAACTATTTAATATTGCATATCACTTTCAAAACGCATAACCAAGCACCCCTAAATAGTTGTCTATAGCTAAATGTAATTCATATAGACGCTATACGGCATATGCAATCTGATGTGTGTGTAACAAAGCATTTCGCACCTGAAGGTTAAAAGAGATCCTATACCGTGATAGATTATCCTAGTATTTATCAGACAGAATTAATCCACTTAATAAGGCAATCGGAATTGAGATTAACTACAGACAATGCAAAATTCTAATAGCAAAGCAAAATTACTCAAAAATAGTCACCTGAGCGAGAACTGGCTTAGGTAGACCAGAGGCTTGGAAGAAGGAAACAGCTTCAGCGCCACTAACGCGTCCGTCTTGATCTAAATCTGCTCTTTTGAAGTACAACTCGAATTGATCCATGTTCACCGCCCCACCGGCCATTTCAAAAGAGCCGAACAATATAGTACTTTATAATCGACGAATTACTGTAATCGAATTCGAAGATCCGGGGTAAGAGAGAGAAATCAAGGTCATAAATGGATGGATAGGAGGTGGAACAAGATCTGTTATTGAATCAGAATCTGAAAACAAGGGTTTTGAAATTGGTTGGTGGAATCGATGGAAAAACCGACGATGATTACTGAGTCTGGGGAGGGTTCTTCTCGAAGATTTGAGAGCGGATCGAAGTGTGATTCGCAATGCGATAGAGTCGTCGGATCCAGGCTGCTCCGCCGATTTCTTTTTAGGAGACGACAGACGTAACTGAAAATGTGAAAACTTATTGCCTTATGATAATAATTATTGGAAGAATAACTCTTCTGCTTATTAACTTTTATATTTTTTTAAAAAGTAAATTCTCTATTTTTTTACATTAGGCGGTATACTTAATATGTGTTTGACGAAACTAGCTAGGGCTGGAATTAGGGTTGATTAATTGATACTTAAGCCTAGTTCATAAGTTACTTGGAAAAACTTTTAAGTTGTGTTTGGCGAAACTAGCTGGAAGAACTTTTATTTTGGAGGATTACGAGAGATTACGAAAACTAGAATCTCAAGCTCGTATAATCCCCCATAAGTTCGTTAACGAACACACGCTATAGGTTTTCGTTTAGTTGATGTTATTTATTCTCTTTAACTTTATGTTATTTATAAAACAAAAAATATGATAACTATAAATTTGATAAATAATTAATTGAGTTAAGTTGCTTTAACATGTAGTCTTTTAATATCTATTTTATGCCATCTTAATACTCCCACGTCTGTACTTTTTCATCCGGAGAAGTTTTTATGTCTTAAAAAATTGAGTTAACCTAGCAGATTGTACCAAACTACCAGGAATTGGTTTGGAGAAAAGGTCGATAAGGGCCTAAATCTGTCTTAAGAATGGGTTTGATCCGGCAACTTAAAATCGTTACCAAACCTGGTTTTATCGTTTTCTATTTAATAACCTTAAGAAACACTAAATTGTTTGAACTATAAATCATTGTAATTTGGATTATAACTCAAACACCCTAATTCCTATAATTCAAAAAAATAGTTCAAACGTTAAATAACAATTAGTACACAGATTTAGGATTTTCGTTTAGTTTATTGAACCTAAAATTTGAGAGTCTTCAGAAGATTTGTTTTTCTATTCCGAAGAAGTTAGAAGCTAAAGAGGAAACCTACTCAGCTTTTTAAGGAGGAGAAAATTCGGAAATCTTCAGCTTTGTACAAAGCTATGAAAATTTCTCATCAGAAGAAGAGAACTGAAGCTCACAATGTTCAAACTCTAATATGAAATTAAAAGTGTTGAGGAGGTGAAAGAGATAAGGAAAGAGTGAGAAGAAAAAGAAAGATGAATGATTGAGATTGAGGAAGAGAAAGGAAGATTAGTTATCATCCCCTTAATAGTCGGCTTCTGAACAAGTTATTTCTGAGCCTGCTCCTTAAAGAAGTAAGCCTGAAAAAACCAAAACTTATACTATAGTTACCGAAGCATTGTAGGTGAACAATCAAAGAATTAGGAAATGATTATTGCCAATGTTCAGATTGGAACTTTTACTAAAATTGTAATACCCGAATTCTCGAAAATAAATAAAGGAATAATTTATTGAGAAATGACTATAGTATGGAATTATAGACTTAATTGTGGACTAAATTGACTTAATTGGGCTTGAATAAATAATTGGTTAAATGGACAAATGTAGATAATTCATTGGGTTAAGCACTATTGGGCTTATTTGATTGAAAAGTTGGGCTTAGGCCTTTAAAAAG
>JAUEJL010109378.1:0-12627 GCA_032274825.1 Drosophyllum lusitanicum | reverse complement strand
TTTCACAGAAGCTGATCGCTTCTAGCCCTTTACAAACAGCGGCTAGTTACCTCCAGCCCTTTACAACAGAAGCTGGTCACCTCCAACCCGTTACAACAGCAGTTGGTTCTCAAACAATTCCAGATACACATCCAACCACGAACACAAAGCATAACTCTACCACATAATAACACGTATGCAATCATATTATTCTTGATCAACAATTATCAGACTAACAGTATATCATGGCATATCAAACTAAACAATCTATCTTCGCATATTAGACTCAACAGTCTATCATCGCATATCAGAAACGACAATCTATCATCGCTATCAAACACAACAATCTTTAAATCAAGCAACTCGTAATAGTTACCACCATTACCACTCGTGAGTAAACTTCCACTCACCTCAGTCTCAATCACGTTTGCTCAGTTGTCTAATATCACCGAGTCTTCACAGTTCCTGAGAACACAACAACACAACAATCAGTCCCCGATTTAAATATATATATTCACATATATATATCAAACATAACCATATACAACAGGTTAAGATCCCACATAAATAAACATATAACATGCTACATAATCGAATCAGCAACAAAAGCTTCAAATCCAGAAAATCACTCGGACGCGTCGCGTCCAAGAAACCGACGCGTCGAGTCGGGTCCACAATTGTCGGATTTCAAGTATCGGATTTCGGGTATCGGATTTCACATATGTCAGATTCTTGGGGTACCGGATTCACAATTATCGGATTTCAACATGTCGGTTTACAAGAATCGGATTTGGGACCATCAGAATTTCGTTTTGTCGGATTTCAAGGGACGCGTCGCGTCGCGACCATGTCTGCAACATTTTATTCTTCTTCTTCAATATCCAACCGACTCAAACCTCTAAAATCTCCATATCCAGTCATGCAAACTTACTAAAACTCATTCAAAACATGTTTAAACTTCATATATCATATCAACAAACATCTAGAACTCATCAAGTTCATGTATAACATCAAAACAATCAAAACCCATTTCATCAAATTTCTTCATAACCCATCAATGGTGTTTCTCATGAAAGCTCATAAAACACTATAAGAAATATATCCAGATAATCAACAACATGTAAGGATCATAAGCTAACCTTTGGTTTGAATTATCAACTATCAATTCTTTACTTTGAAATTTCAAGTTCTTGCTCTTCTTTTCTTCTTTTCAAAGAAACACATACGCACATACTATCCACTTTCACCAGCAAATATCAAATAAAGAGGTTCAAGTATATATCCATACACACACGTGCACTTCTTAGACTCCATTTCAACAAGCATGAGGTGGTTTATTAAACTTTATCCAAACTTACATACATACATACATGATCCCATACATACATACATACTTGCATATTAATTCTCATTTAATTTATTCAAATAGTATTGTACCATTTATCTTTTCTAAATACTCCCAAACAATAATCTTTTTTAACCAATTAACTTAACACACAATCGAGGTATTTTCTACAACCCTCGTACTAGACCCAACCTTGTCTAATCATAAAATCATGCGAAATCATATATCCATTTAATCACGTAATTAATCTTTAAATACACATATTCGAACATACTTCAACTTACCATTGGCCCGCCCACAACTAGGCCGGGTTTTAGGATGTTACAAACAGAACTGACAAGAAGGATTACGTTAAGCAATAACCTTTTATATAATATTACTCAAGATATATGAGTTATCCCTCAACCTATCACATCTACATATTTAAGTTAAGTTTATGTTTTACACTCAACCAATGACATCTACGTATTTATCAACCCTAATATTGAGGTTATATAGTTCACAACTACATGACCCCTAATAAGAACACAATTATCATCATCTTTTACGAATAGCGCCACACACTGCTATAGAAATGCCACACAAGGCCATAAGTTACTCAAACTTGCTTACAGTTATATAGATATAGTAACAACACTTCAGCATAGGGACGTTTGGCCCAAGTTCCCAAAACATACAAAATACGTAATAACAGGTCCACATACACAAATAGGTACATATCCCCTACTAGTATTCTGAGTGAGGCCATCTCTTATTAGTCTCACCCCTTATATTAGATATGTTCGCATATCCGTATATTATATCCTCCTACTCATACCACTTGTGCCTAACACAATGGGACTTGAAATGTCTAACCATTTGCTTAGTTTTATCCACATCTATTTGTAATGTAAACACTTCACACGATAATTTTCTCATCAATTGGAAGCGACCCAGAACAAATCCCCGGATCAAAATAAATTGTACAAACCACACTTATTCAATCATCTTAGCCACGTAGCTAAACATTACTACTTCTTTACGCATAACAATCTAGTTATTATTATCTTATCATAACACATAGTTAAGCACGTGATTAGACATCACAAAACTTAGAGATAATTCTAGTCCTTATCACTTGTAAGCTTAATCACATTTTCTCTCTACTCCCTCTCTAGAACACACAGTCACCAACAGACACTAAGAGTGTGTAGTGTGTTCTTAACTTCTTTTAATACTTAGGTCAAACGAGCAGGAGTTCTATACCCCCTACCAATTTACAACTTACTACATAGAAAAACTTAGAAAAATAGTCATCTAACCTCCAACTCAAAAATACCTCTAGGAGAGAGTTTTGGAACTTGGGGTGTTACAATATGGTGAACATAAAGGCTATCGCCTATTTTGACTTCCAATGCTCCTCTTCTTTCTCCCCTTTCTTTATTGATGTGTCCCTTCCAAGCTACAAGAACTAAATTTATGATGACTCCAATTTGATAAATAAAAGTAGGGTAGTGCTATAGACACACGCTACCCATACAAACCCTTAAAAAGTTAATGTTATAGACACACATTAACCACCCAAAACTTTGTTATTTTTAGATCAATTAAGAGATAGGTTACACTTGGTTTAATCCATATTCATAAAAATTATAAGTTAATAGAAAACCACATTGGTCACGAGTATTTCAATTTTTAGATGGTTTTTATAAACACGACAAATACCGCTTTGGTCCAAGACAAGTATAAGGACATAACTTGACCAAATCTCTAACACACCAAGCCAATACCGCTCTAGTCTAAAACAAGTATCCCAAGTACACATACCAAATATGGAACATGAAAGTTAACACCGATTTCTAGCAAGAAAACTAGCATGCACACACCTGTTGAATATACATACACTTGAATATAAGTACTCTTCACATGCAGTTTTTCAACACATCATGAGCACAATATTCACACATGACTTGAATATGAAAGAAAAATGGTCAAGATTACTTCTTCATTATAACAAATATTACCAAAGATTCATGGTATCATCATAAATATAACCATTGTAGCATATACAAGAAAACTAGCCAAGATTCATCCTGGCCTAAGTAAATAAGTGTTCTAGCCGATCATGGTACCAAATACAACATCAAAAGCTACTGGGTTACATAGTTTCATTGCTGGAAAATTAAATAAGAAAAGATTATACCAATGACCTGTTAAGCTAAGATGAAAGTAGATGTGTAGATGATGAGGCTATCACCTCCAAATGATCAAATACATCTTCTTCAAGCTCTAGAATCACCCAAGGACCTCTACTGGAGTTTATGGACTATTAAGGATCGAGAGGTTGAGTGAAAAGTGTAAAAGTCGGAATTTGGCCACCCTTGAAACTGTCCAGAAATACATAATTTATAGTGCACGTGGTGTACTTTCTATGGCCGTAGAAAGGAAAACTACGGCCGTAGAAAGGAGGCAAGTTGGCAAGTGGGGAAATAAGTGGATCGCCATCTACGGCCGTAAAATGGATTTTTACCCAATTCTGAACTTGCTCCGGGAACAACCTCTTCCGGATCTGAACATCTGTGTACTGAAGCTTTCATTGAACCTAAACCTGTAAGTCCTGAAGTAGTTACTAAACTTGAACTTCTGAACCTAAAATCTGACTTATGAGCTTCTAAATATCCAACTCCTGAACCACCACTCTGAACAACTGAGATCTGAACTTTGGGTTTCAGTCCCTCTTACGGCCGTAGAAGGGAAAACTTTGGCCGTTGAAGGGAGTTGAGTGTAAAAAGTATATTTTTCTCATTTTTTGATATTTTAAGCTCTGAAATTCGCATGAATTCTAGAATTTAGCTTTTCTACTAAATTTCATCAGTTTTGCTCTACTTCTTGACTTTTTGCCATTGTATGTCTGCATGGTGGAATATTAACAATTAAGGATCAAAATATAACATTTTTACCGCATAAATTAGTCTAAATACGCATGAATTTATAAGATAAACATTTATAATTTAAGAGATATTAGAACGTTAAAAACGTTTTTCTTATTGGTGACTTGTCTGAGGAAGTCTACATGCGACCTTCTCCTGGATATGTATGTCGACTATGAAAAGCGCTATATGGTCTCAAACAAGAGTCTCGAGCTTGGTTTGAAAATGTACGCTATACTATTTGGTCCTTGGGATTTAAGTCTAGTGACTATGATTCCGGTCTATTCACTCGCACTACAATTAGCGGTAATATTCTAGTTTTGCTTTATGTTGATGATATGATCATCACAAGGAGTTAATTACTATCCTCTGAGGTGCTGTTCTGGGGTGCAATTCACGCAGTTGCCTATATTATCAATCGAGTTCCTACTACTAATAATTTTGGTATCTATACTTTTGAAACAATTACTAATATTTATTAACGGAGTTTAGCAAATTTACAAACGGATTAAGAGCGTTAAATAATAAAATATTTCTAAGGGTTGCTTTGTAGAAAAATACTGGCTCCGACCTTGTCGAATATCTACACTCATACTGTGATTTGAGTCTTGTTTTTTTGTGAGCTTATTATTCAATCCTCGACATCAAGTATACTAGAATAATTTCCTAACACGCCGAATTAACAAAAACTTCTCTTAATGTAAATGTTCCTTTATAGTAACATAAGATATTTTATTATACATCATGAAAATAAAGGTAAATTTGGTAAAAAAAACTTATAAATTTACAGATATAAAAATATATGACTAAAATATTTGATAAAATACCTAAGAAAAACTTGCATGTTTTTAAAATCTGAATCTATAATTATATATAAAAGGCTTACATTTTTTTTATTTTTACCTATTAAATCAAACTCTATCAACTAATCAAAACCTTCAATTTCAAAATCCTTCAATTTTACAAAATAATTTAAGAAAGATATTATTAAATACGGATTCCCTAAATTGAATTCAATTTTAAATCAATTATGAGGGGGATGGATGAAAAATTATGAGAGGTTTTTAAAAAATGTGAGGGGTTTTATAAAAATTATATATTAATGTACTTTTTGTAACACCCCACCGCCCCGCGGTGCGTCGACACATCGACCACCCGGCAGCCGACATGGCGGTGTCAGGTCTGCAGCCCAATACACCCCAACCTATCTGGTAGTCCTAAGACATCACCCAGGTTGTTGCCAAGGTTTGAAACCTTAACCTTTTATGCCACCAAGTGACATTACCAATTGAGCTGTTGTTTATAAATTATGTTTAATAACTTGTGATATATTTTGTTTAGAGAAAAAATTATTATATATTTGCGACTGTCTCATTTTTATCTAGGTTTTGGTATAAATTTTATTATAATATGACACTTTTTTTAAATTAGTATATTCTTAATTTTTTGTTATGCATTAATAGTAGTGGGTAAGTAATTTTTTGTTTAGCTGAGTGAGTTTTTTTAGGATTATGGTGATGAGCTGAGTGGTTAACTTGAGTATACTATTCAAAGTGTTTAGTTATTGATTTTAAAGCATTTTCAATCTTATTAGAAGGAGGTATGAAACCTTTTATAAAATATGGTTTGAAATAAAATGTATCATTAAAAGATGATATATTATATATTTAAAAATAGATGTAAAGATAGTTGTTCTTGATGGTCCAGAAACTATTTTATTAGTACAGGTAGTTAGCTAAATGTAACACTAAAATAGAAGTGTTAATTTTTTATACACAAGACAAGAAACCATTATTGATTTTTTAATATTTAATACGCGAGTCATTATTTTTTATCTTTTACTTGCAAGGTGTATGAAAATTCGGCTTTAGAAGTGGATATGTAATGGAGCCCGTTCAAAAGGTAAGACATGTGGTCATTAGTAGCTGATTTAAGCATGGAGACGAGCCTCTTTATCAACTAATTTGATTCATTACATTATCAAACGATTCTCTATTAGATTATGTTGTGTTTCAGGTTTAGTCATGTAAGGCTCGTGTGTATAAATCTGTATATATATTTTCTTTCTCTTAAACATGTGCGCTTAAATCGTCACTAAATTATTAGTTATGCGAACTTGGATTTCTATTTTCTCTAAATATGAAAAACTTTTAGTTGTTCTTTATATTTGATAGTTTATACTGACTATCATTTTATTCTTTCCCAATGATCATATTGACCAAGTAGAATGATTGTTTATTATAATGTTGTTGCATTTGCTTGATTTAAGAATTTGTGTCTTGAGTAGATTTACTTCTTTTTCTTATTTCTAGATCGCCCATTGACTGATCCATGAGATGTCATGATATGTGACATGGACATGCTTAAGCTTTTGATGTGTTTTTGTTGTTTTGTTTATATTTTAAACAATTTGTATGTCTACTTTTTATTTTTTATGTATCAGTCTTAATAGTTTGGTCATTATCTACATACTTGAAACATGTTTTATATTCAATTTTGTTATCTTTCAAGTTTACTTGTGTATAAAGTACGTCAAAAAAAATTTAATTTGGTTACATATGTACGTATTTGGAATCTTTTGTATATGTAAAGTACTTATTTGATTTTAATGCATTTCAAGTTTACTTCTCTAGTAGACTAATACCCATGTATGCACGGGTCTATAAATTAGCAAAGTCTTTAGCAAAGAGATCTGATAAAATCCTCTCTTATGATGGTGAAAAAATTATATGGACAATAGATGTGTTTAGAAATTTAAGTCAGTTTTCAGTTCAAAATTATTATTTGTTTGTCTTCATCATTTTAATGTACTAAAAATGGCATTAGGTAATACATGTTCTTTCAAATTAGATTATTGTTATTTTGGGTTTAGTGAATTATATTTTTATTTTTAAACTTCTATATCATATAAGGGGTCATGTCTAAGGTAGACAAATCTAAATTAAACTATTATAACTCAGGATTCTGTGTCTGATTATGTAACAAAAGGTGGAATTTGTTTTTGCTAATAGAGTCTTATAACTCTATTCTCTTTCTACTTTTTTTAATTGTCAACAAAAGAAACAATTGTCATCTTTTTTTTATAAATATGAATAGATTAGAGTCATTCAATTTTCAAATATTTCTTTAATTATTTCAATTTGATACATATGTTATCGAGACAAAGATCATTTCTGACAAGAATATTTGTGTTATTATGTATATTTTTGTAATTAAAATGAGTCAAACATTTTAGTTAAGTTCCACCAAAGATATTTTAAAGTTATAGAAAAGGTCCCTTTATCATGCATGATAATTTAAAAATTAGAGATGAAGATGAATCAATGGAAAAGAAAATAAAAACAATCATATCTCGTTATTCTATTCTAGCTTTAAGATCATCATTTGATTATTGAGTTGAAATCTTTTGAAATATGGTCTCTTTACTTTATTTGAAGACAACAAGGAAGTGTTTGGTTTCTGATCAGGTACGTATTTGAAAGTTTTTGTGTATGTATACTTCTAACATTTTTTTATTTGATTTTGATATATCTCAAGTTTACTTCTGTAATACCTGTGTGTACACATGTCTATAAACTAGTTAGTTATAACAGCAGAAGGACAAGGTAGAAGGACAAGGTAGAAGTAGAGACTTGAAACAATAAACTAACGCCGACCAAACCCATGTTAGATATGGTTTCCTTATAACTGGTTTGCCATATGTTTCCTAATATACAAGAGCTGAAATAGTGTGTACTGTCGAAATTGATCTTCTTGCCTGAAATTTCGTATGAATGCACAAAATTTATGATCAAATAGGAATTCGATCTATTGATGAGGACGATTTTGGTGAAATAGAATATAATAACGAGTTTTTGTATTTTTAAAGTTATATATATAATGGATCGAGATTTCGTAGTTACATTCATATCTGTGCCGATTCTTGGATCGAGATTTCGTAGTTACATTCATATCTGTGCCGATTCTTGCACATATAAAAGAGTGAGTAAATACAAAACTTCAAGTCTGGAATCACAATCTTGTACTCTTAAACAGTGAGTTGTAGCATAAAATACTTTACAAAAGTTATGTCGTGGTGTCATACAACATATCATACAATTTTTCACAAAATGGAATATTTTTCATTTACGATTATTTATTTAATTACTTTAATTTTTTAGTAATTCTTTTTTATAATCTGTCTATTTTTAAAAGAATGATGTTTGTTGCTGCAACACCTAAGTTATGAGAGGTGATTCTTTCACTTATGAAATTGTTTCATTCATATAAGGTATAACACATTTGAAGCATATATATTATTTGGATGAATTGATTTTATAGTTAATTCCCCTAAGTTAGATACCGTCACAAGTACATACTTTTTAAAAGAATCATTTCCTCTAATTTATATTATAAGTTAGTAAAGTATATATATATTCCTTGGATGAATAAATTTTATAAGTGAAACAATAATCTTTCTCAAATTACATACTGCCACAATGTATATATGTTTAATACAAAGCAATTTTGTTATTTCAGTATTTAATTATATAAAAATGTATGTAAATATAGTTGTATCTAACTTAATTATTTCTAAGAGCATATGTAGTTTGTCTTTTTTAATCTTTCAGAAAGATACAAAAATGTAAAAACAATCTTCTAGAAATCCTAAATGGCTAAAGATAGGTGTGGTCATTGGTTAGGTGGCATTTATTTTTTCCATTGTTCTTAAGTTTTGTTTTTTTTGTTTGAAGGAGAAAGAATCTTTCATATTTATTAAAACACATGAGTCTGAGAATAAAATGATGATCAAACTAATTATTGAACTTAATCATGCATCATACCATGTTGCAACTAACATTAAAACATTAATAATTATTAAGCTCATAAAATTAAAAAAAATTATTATAAAAATCATGTTTAAATCTTTTATTGTTTTCTCATTTATGTATTAGCCATCTTAGAGATTGCTTCATCTACCGCTTTTATGTTAAAGGCAAATTGTGTAAGTTATGTTAAAGGAGATGATTTGCACGTAATAAAAATTGGTCATATATAATAATTATGACAGTTTTACCCTTATAAACTTGTGATATCTTCCTCTTATTTACATATTTAGGGGTATTATTGTCCAAATACGTATATTTTGTTGTGTATGATAAAACTTTGTTGTGTGTAAATTATTTCCACATCTTAAAGGGTGTTTCATCAATCGCTCTTATGTTTAAGGGTTTAGTTTACCAATATGTATCCAACTTATCACGGTTTGCTATTGTGTGTATCGAACTTTAAATTTCTTGATTGTATGTATCAAACTTTTAATTTTTGCTATTGTATTTATTTTGAATACACAAAGGAAAATATGTATAAGTTTAGTACATATAATAGAAAGGTTCATACATACAATAGCGACAAATTAAACGTTCGATTCACATAATAAAAACTTTTAAAGTCTGATACACACAATAACAAAACATGAAAAATTAAATACATTTTAATAAACTAAACTCTATGTTTAATATAAAAGACAATAATATTTTTTTATTAGCAAAATCTCCAAAAGGGCTAACAAAATAAAATAAATAAAACTTGTAGATCAACATTAAATTTAGTTATTTATATCAAGAACCCCTAAGAAGGCAAGACAGTAAAATAAATCAGAAGATGTACCTAAAGTTTGTATTTTTCCTGGTAAATAAAATAAATAAATTTACTAATATGTATATTTCCAATTCCACCCCTCATAAAACTACAAATTACAATAGATTCATCCTTTCATTTGCTATTACAGGATAAGCAATAAAAAGATAAAGAACCCCAAAAAAAAAAAGATAAACTCTTCTGCTACAAAGAACTAAAACAAGTTGGCTCTTACTTTTAGTTCCAAATTGTTGATTGAATTCTTAAATTCTAAGCAAATAAACACTAAGTTCAGGAGCTCCATTGCTATCAGGATTCATCATGTAGAAAGCTTCTGAATCTCTTGACCCCATAACTCTCTCAAACTTTGCTCTCATGTACATAATCTCATCACCTTCTTGATCATCTTCTCCGGCGACTGTTTTCACCGGCGGCAAAACTCCGGCACCCATCGATATCGGCTCCACGGCTTTTAAAACTCTCCATTCTTTCTCTCCACACTCTCTTTTCATGGCAAAACCACACTTCTTCCCATTGCAATAAGTCCTCCAAACTCTTTCTTCCAATAGCTTCCTTGAATTACTCATCTTTTTGCTCTTGTCATCTTCTTTATCACACTCTAATGCGATTCTAACGAGCCCGGAAGCCATTTCTTTAACTAGACCACTAATCGGGGTTTGTAGCTCGATTAGGAATGCGGGTTGGGAGGTGGGGTTTCTTTGAAATGCAAAGTAGACGTGTCCTCGTCGGGATCCGAACAGAGTCCCGACGACTCTAGGGCCTAAGGAGTTTAGGAGGTTTGTTCGGTTCTTACTGATTGCAGTAAGAACCGAACGAAATCTGGCAACTGTGACTGCCTGGAGTTTCTTTTTTGTTTGCGGTGGTGGTAGCGGTGGTTGAGGGTGGTTGATTATGGTCTTAGGGCAAGAATTAGAGGGTGGTGGGACATCTTGATCTTCATTGCTGACTTTATTTGACCAATGGAAGTGCATAGAGGTCTTTGCCATAGTTATACTCAAAATGAGAAAAGAATAATAACCAAGGTGAAGAAGGCAAACTCAGAAACAATGAGAGAGAGAGAGAGAGAGAGATTGTTTGTTTCTTTTATGGATTTGTGGGTGTTATTTCTTTATATGTGAACATGGGAGTAAATTCACATGGAGTGAATGCTTTTAGTTTCTTGGTGTTTGGTTGTGCTAAAAATTCCAACAATCATTTTTCCATATTAGATTATTATTATTAAATGAAATAAGTATTTAATAACAACCAAATGGATTTAATAAAGTGGGTATATGATATTGACATCCAAAAACTTATTTGTTTGATTTTTTAAATTAAAGAATATTAATTAATATCTAGGATATATATTATCATATAATAATATTATTTAGCAATAAGTTATCTTTTTCTTGTGGATAAAATTGTCCCATTTAATTTAGATTATGGTTTTTTATAATTTAAATAACTAGATTTGATAAGTATCTAAGAGTTCGTTAAACATCAATATCTTGAACTTATTATAAAACAATATTTTTGTGAATAAATATAAGATTTCATATTGATCTTTTAACTTATTTAACTAATTTTCTGATTTATAAAATCACAATAATCACTTTAAAAGGTCAAATTAAAAACCTTGTAAATGTGTATTTAAGTTTTATACTTCATGTTCACTCTAAACATAAAATTTTATTTAAAAGTCACAAGTCTTAGAAGACCTACCTTATTGTTTAAACAATTCTCACAACCTTTAACTAATGAGGTTATTTGTGTATTATCAAAATAATTGCTTCTATTTAAACTATTTTGATAATCTAAATTGACCCCTGTGATGTGATATATACGAGCGTATAACCTGTATTAAAAACTATAATCAATTGAATTGACATGTCTGATATATGAGAAAGTCCACATAGTAGTGATATTATTATTTAAACAAATGGTTTATTATATGAGACAAATTTCTATGGTATGTGATGTGACATTCACATGATTTATATACAATAATATTTTGTCGTGCATAACAATTACGACATTTATACCCTTATAAGCTTATTAACTATTATCTAATTCATAAATTTAGCCATTATTAATTTTACTTTTTTAGCAGCTAAACACATACTTTAAACTTAAACTTAATTTTACACTATTTTATCTAATACGAAAATTGATTCAACAATCTTATCGAACATTATAAACACCAGACAGTGTCAGACTATAATTCTTTTAAAAAGAGCAATTAGTAATGACATACAAATCATTACAATGTCTAAAACAAATCCATTCTCCAAGACCCAAATGATTCAAAATTGAACACTTGTGTGTTATGCCATAATTAGGGGTGAGGTATAAACATATGAACAACAAATTTTTCATAATTTAGATATGATTTCTTGAATTTTTTTAAAAATATATATATTTTAAAAAACAATAGGAAACATAAGGAGCCCACCAAGTCTAATAAATGAACAAAGAACATGACAGGGTGCAGGTTTCAAGAAAACAAAAGGAATGCAAAGCAAAATCCCATCTTACTCCTTTACAAGATTCTAGCCGCGCTATCATCTAAATAAACAATTTTATATGTTTTTTATCATTATTTTTATAAAATTAAATGCTTTTTTTAAGAAAAAATTGATTCAACTACAAAATTACATGTTTTACTGGTTTGTATGATATAGTTTTAAAATGTTATAACTTAGGGCAAATTGCCGAGAAAGGTAACATAAATATTGAAATTTGCCAATAAAGGTAATGTCAATTTTTTTGGGCCAA